>VSMD01095098.1:0-23799 GCA_008750895.1 Mirza zaza
ATAGTATCAGAAGTGTCTGGATAAGATTTATGCAGATGTACTACCTTTCCTTTTTTATTTATGAATATGAAAATAATTTAGGAATTATTTACTCAAACATTTATTGAGCATCTACCATATGCTAGGCACAGAAAATGAAACAAGATATTTTCCACCCACTATTACCCTCCATTTCATTTTATTAAGATAATTGTTAAAAACAGCTGATGGTTATACTTTAAGTGCTAAATCAAAATATCACATAAAAGTCATTTGCAAATAAAATGGAACAATCTCAACACAGGTCTAAGGCTCTAAATGCTTCCACAGGTCCCAGAACACTGCACTTGTGGATAAGCTCAGAGTGGAAAGGGAAAGAATGGCCTCTTGCCAAATCAGCCCTCATCTTAAATGTCCTTATATCCCCTTGTACTGTCAGATGACCTCGGAGCATGATCACATGCGACAGCACACAGGAAGACACAGGGAGTGATGTGACCTTCCTGTTTGGACAAAGCATAACCTTAACACAGAAGGTACCTGTTGCTGGTTATAGTCAGAAAAAGGGGTGACTATCACTTACCATTGGACAGACCTCTCTCACTTTGGTAGGGGACAGTCAAGCTACAAACCAAGGGCAAACATGGCGAGTGAAGGTGGAATGTCTGGAGGCTCTTTCACCATGGCCTGTCTCTGGGGAAACAGTCCCTGCTTTTTCAGTTCCTGATTTACTACAGCACTTACCATGTGCCAGGCTCTCCTATAAGTTATTTCTATATATTTACTCATTTAATGCTCACAACAACCCTATAAGATAGGAACTACATTTATTCCCATTTGACAGATGAGGAAACTAAGGATCAGAGAGGTTACACAGCCTATCCAAGGCCACAGAGCTGGTGAGCTATCTACAGAAGCCACACTAAGATTCTTAGGGATAGGAGTGGGGTTGTGTCAGGAATTCATGCCTTAAACTGTCTTTGTTAAAGCTGCCTCTTCTATGCAATATGATAAGACTGAAATTAACAACCTAGAAACAGTAGTAGGAACCACCTATTGAGCCTTCACCACTGTGCTATATATTTTACAAATAAAGAGCCCAATACTAACAATCCCTTTAAATTAGGCATTTTAAACCTCCATTTTACAGATTAAAAAAAATGAAGGTCTGGAAAAGTAACTTTTCCTAGCTAGTCAGATCTGAAGCCAAGATCTCACCTGTCTGATTCTAGAACCCATGCTCTTTTCACCACATCCTTGTGCCTCTCTGTATGTGTGAGAAATTCCAACATCACCACAATCAGAAAAATAGTGGCTCTTTCTATTCTGATGGCTTATGCCTGTGCTAATGTAGGTTGGTCTTATAGCAAGGAGAAGTCTCTGGCACAAGTAATTAACTTATATTAATGCTTCACCCTGATATAGTGTTCATATTTGATACGGTATAATTTTTCTCATTTTAAAATACAGATTATTCACATCATGCACCTGTAGCAGATAATTCAATAATAAATTGTGATCTAACATTTGGCAAAAGCTTGAGAGGTCAAATAGTCGGAAAAAAGTCCAATAGATCGTTAGACTTCCAAATTCTATCTCTATTTTAAGGTTAGAGCATCTAAAAGGTAAGCCAAGCACCTGGGTGGTAGTATCATAGCCCCCTGCAGAAATGCCTCTACCAAGTTAAGGCACTTTAGAAACTATATGGAACCCTCTGAATGGCATATTATTGTACATTTTCTAAAACTATCCTTGAGCATATAGATTATTACGTCGAATCAAGTTTCCCTGATCCTTTTGTTCAGTAACAAAAAAGATAGACTACCTTTTCCTTTTTACTTGCGCTAATAGAAAAACTGAAGAGCAAGAGTTAAGGTCCAACTGCAGAAAGTATCTCCCCTTGTGTGTGCACAAGAAAACACTGTCTCTGCTATCTCACATGTTCTCTAAAAAATTCTGTACCTAATTATCCTATTCACATTGTAAATTTTGTTGTTACTCTCTTCTTCAAGTAGGTAAAGGTAAAAATCAAAAGTAAATATTAAACTGATGTATTAATTCAGAAGTTGGGCAATCTAAAATTCAATAATCTATCAAAAATTATCAAATTCACAGGACTCAACAATAAAAAAAGAATTAGCGAAGTAATGACCTTTAGTGAAATGTGATTGTTACCTTTGCCCTGAAGAGACTTTTAAAAAAAGGAAAAGAACAAAGAAAAACAAAAAGTGAAAGTTAATGGCTGCAGACATTTCTAAGTATAAAGTATTGGATAGACTAAGCAGAAAAGTTAATTAACAAATAGTTAAAATCAAAGTGCAATACTGGGATTTGAGAGACTTCTGGAATAAACAGATAAGCTTACTTCTGCTCTCCTCTCCTTCGAAAGCTCACTAACGTGACAGCCCGCAGTGCCCAGACCTCAGGGAAGTGCAGGACACGGGCACGAAGGGCTGCCGGAGGGCAGAAGATGCTCCCATACCCTCTCGAGCCTTCAGAGCCTGGCCCCACACTCTCCCCTGCCCACTGGAAGACGCAAGACTTCCTGCCCTGACCCACGGGCAGCACGGGGGGGCAGAAACACAACAATAAAAATGCCTTTCCACTGAAAGGGGAGTTAAGAGGAAACAGAGACAAGGCAGAGAACAGAAGAAAATTTCTGAGAGATGACAGTGCCTTCATGAAACAAAGTATGTAATGTAATTTTTTAAAGAGGGTAAGAACATTCAGATAACCAAAAAAAGCTCTTGGATGCTAAGCATATGATAGCAGACATTCAACTGAAGCACAGGAAAACGGAGTTGAGGAAATCATCTCAAAACGGGCAAAAAATATCCAAACAAACAAGCAGACACAAAATGGGGAAAACACACAAGAAATGGTAAGTCCAGAAAATGCAACATAAGACTAGACAGAAAGATAGAAGATAGAGAAAAGACAATTCTCAAAGAACTAATTCAAGAAATTTCACAGAACTAAAGAAGAGGTGTTCGCAAGTATTAAGTCCCACTGGTGTAGCTATTTTGACCTCTCAAGCTTTTGCCAAATGTTGGATCACAATTTATGACTGAATTATCTGCTACAGGTACATGGTATGAATAATCTGTATTTTAAAAAGAAAAAATTATACTGTATCAAATATGAACACTACGTCAGGGTGAAAGTTAAGCATTAAGTCCCACAAAGGCATATCATTATGAAATGTCAGGACACCAGGGATAAAGAGAAGACCTTCAGAGCTCTGGGAGAGGATGAGCAGGCCCCAGGTGAAGGATCGGGGATCGACTGGTATCTGCTTCTCCACAGCAATTCTAGGGCGATGGGCAATGCTTTCTAAATGTGGATGGCAAATGGGCATAAAGGTGTTTGCAGACACACAGTATTCCAATATTTATCTCTCATGTGCCAGCCAAAGTAAAGGGATTACAAGAAAGGGGTAGGGGAAGAGAAGCAAAATAAACTTTCAAGGAGTTGGGAAGTAAGGATGGGAACCATGCAGCAAGTCTGGAGAGTAATCTCCCACCATGATTCCAGGAATGCCCTCTTCAGGGAAAACAAAACCACGTACTGAGAGGTTGTCCAATATGTTTAAGCATATTAGGTTTAGAAAAGAATCAATGATAGATATACAGAAAGCCAGGCAAATTAAAAATAAGGCAGTTTTCGAGTTGATTATGTTTAAGGAAACAATCATGGCACATTATGTGCTTCTCTACAAATACTATTTGTCCAATAATACAATCACTAAATATTTATTTAACCAAAAGTTGTGATGTAAAACAACACTGGCAGGACAGGACATTCATATTTTATAGGAGGGAAACAAAAAAATTGAAAAATATGTAGTTTAGAAATGTGGAGGTAAATACCAGAAGAAAGGGCTAAAAAATGGTGCCCTTTTACTCCAGAAAATTAAAAAAGGGCAGCAAACCATTCTTTTGTTATTACTCTTAAAGGAGTATTTGACCTTTAAAATTATGATATATATATTACTTTCACAAAAATAAAATATGATTAGAAAAAGAAACTGAATATGCTTGGTCAACTAAAAGCAAAAATAAAATTGTAAAGTCTAGTTTTAAAATTATGGCAAATACTAAGACTGATACTCAATTTGTGCCTTTAGAGAACGAGGGGATTTCAGGATTGGAAGCAGTGAACAATCACCTAATATGCCAACTGCTCCCCAGTGTGAGACCAGGTACTTCAACTTCTGCTCCCAGGAACTGCTCTCAGTGTAACTGTGCCTTCCAGAACAATACAGAGTAACACACCCAGGTGAACATGGTAACCTTCCACTACTCACTCCTGAAGTCTCTTCTTTTCTGAGTTCCTACTTATGGCCTCTCTCTAGCTTCTCAGTGGCTCTCTCAGCTTCCCAGACTGTGTGATCATAAGGACCATGGCCAGTAGCTCTTGACTTCACATCTCTCCTATTTGGGCAAAGCAGCCAGACCAAGACGGACTCCTGCTCGTGGCAACTGCAAATTCTCCAAGGCAGGATGGAGCTTACACTGGGTGTTCACGTGCTCACTACTAGGCAGGCAAGGGCAAGGTAGGGACACAGTCTCCAGTGGGACCCTTGGCTGCACTACTATCGCCAGCTGAGGCAGGGAGGTCAGTTTCCAGAAGAAACTGGCAATGGGCAGGCAATCTAATAAATAGGACATTGATATTAAAGAAAGAGACTGCTTATTAAATTTGTCTCTTAAAAGATCCAATTTTTGTTTATGTTTGAGAATTTATATTTTTTCTTACGAACTAATGATTTTATGTTATAAGCTTCCTGTGCTCTGGGACACAGATGGGTGATCAGCACCAAATGCCACACAGCAGGAATCCAACAAGATGTTAATTTTTTAAAGAAATGTCTTTCTCGTTTCTCTTTGTTTCTTCAGTTGTTGTTGAATTAATGACTTCCTGGGTGACTCTACCCAGAGTAAAATGATTAGCTTCCAGGCCTTAAGCCTTTGTCCTCAATGAATTTAGTAACTGCAAATTTTTATAGTATTTTGGTGATCCTACAGTTTTTTTTCTTCAGGTGGCATGTTTTTTGTTCTTTCCATCTGCACTGTAAAATGGCATTTCAAAAGAGGAGCCACCCTTCTAGAAATACATTCCTGTGTACCAGTTCACGCTGATGCATCCAAGGCAACACACAACAGTTGGGCCGGTTCCTAACCGTGCAATAGACACAAAAGACTACGATCAATTGTGCCAGTACCTCACACTGCTCAATGGATTCATAAGCCAATACTATCCATATGATTGATTATGGAGGTGGGTGCTGTGTTCTTCCCTAAAAGGCAGGACCAACTGACTGAGTAGTTGAAATTTATATGTTTACAGCTTACTGCCCTGCTGTGGAGGGGCCTGGTATGAGTTGATTACACACACTACACCGTGACCACTGAAGACACAAGGGGCAAAAGAGGATGCAACAGGTCTTCACAGCAAGACTATGAAGATTACAGTTTGACAGAATGAACTCTTCAATAATTTTCATTTCAGGTGCTCAGAACATTGTTGTGATTCAAGTTGCTGGTATTGAAAGTTCATGCCAAGGAAAATTATTTTTCTTTTCTTTTTTTTCCTTTGAGCTAGAGGAGTATTGTGCTATAAAATGGTCTCTTTTCCAGGTGGCAAAATAAGGGCATTGAAAAAGTCTCTCTATAATAAGACAAAAGGAGCAGAAAGCAAAATGATGCCTGCAAAATAAATGAGCTAGTGTTTTGTTCACTTTCTAATATTACTAAAGGCACCAGGATATTTAAAGTGGTCAATCTTTAAAATTGAGGTTACTTAATAAAATTTTAAACCTATTTTTATTCACGCATGGTTATTAGTAGCCCTGATCAAAAGGGACTATCTTACAATAAATCAACAACTACCTGAACATTTATGAATAAAAGTCTCCTTTCACTGAAGAGGTCTTCTATTATAACTAATCATCTGGAAAAAAAAAATAAAACCTGTAAAAGTGCCCTTTGTATTAATATAATGCTTTAAAAGTTTAAAAGTGCTTGAATATTATTTCTTCTGATCCTCACAGCAACTGAATTAGGCAATCGTCAACATTACACGTGGTTTAGAAAGGAACAAGCTGGAGCTCAGAGAAGGTTTGCTTAAAGTCACTCGGCTTGTAAGGAGTCAGGGCTGGGGGCAGGCTTTCCACATTCAGCCCTGTCCTCCTTCCTCCCACTAAATCCAGGCTCCTTCTCCTTCTCAGATCTTCAACTACGCTACGACAAAAGTCTTAGATGGTGTGTGTCCTCCTCCCCTCCAACTGTTCCTTCCTATTGCAATAAGCTTTCAGCCTAAAACTTTTCATCTAAACATAAGCGACATAAAAAGCAAAACAACAAAATAACCAAAATCCTGGCAACTTGGAAGAGAGGGTGGGAAAGTGTTATAGAGATCTCCTCTAAAAACAATAACATAATATTTTTAAATCATAATAGTGAAGGTTAAAAGCTTAGTAATACCCCACACTCTCAACATTGGACAGCAGACATCATCACAGAACAGATACTTGCTAGGTACTCAAACTGTGAGTACCATAGACAGACAAGGATGGAAAGGTCTCCCCAATTCATTCTGAGAAGCTTGAATGTACTTAATACCAAAATATGATAAAGAAAAGCAGAGACTTGTACCACTTATAAATACTGATGCAGATTCTAAATCAAGTACTGGAAAATAGAACCCAGAAGTGAATTAATAGAAAAATATAAAGAATATAACAAAATAATATACCATGGTTTATTTCAGCAATGCAGAGATGCCTCAACATTAGCAAAATCATCAATATAATTTATTATATTTTTAAAAAGTGAAAAAGAATGATATGAATAAAACACAGAGGCTAAAAAAGCATTTGGTAAAATTCGATAGTCATTCATAATTAAAACAAGCAAACAAATAGAAAACTACCTAAAACAGAAGTAGAAAAAGATACTTAAGATAAAAGCCATTTACTACAAACCTACAGAAAACAACTTATTAAATGGTAAAATACTAACACCATGACTTTTAAGTCTAAGACAGGGATGTTTGCAACATTGTTTTGGAGGCCCTAAGCTAATGAAGTAAGAGAAGAAAAAATCTGCCCTACCAAATACTAAAACTTACTGTTAACAACTACAATCAAAATACTATGGATTGTCTCAAAAACAGACTAAAAGATCAGGGAAATATAAGATAATCACAAAATATATGTGTAAAGGTGGTACTTCAGGTTATTGGAAAGGATGATTTAATAAATGATATGAATATAAATGTCTATTCCTTTGGAAAATATGAAGTTGGATCCTACTTCAAGAATAAAAATATGGCCGGGCGCGGTGGCTCACACCTGTAATCCCAGCACTCTGGGAGGCTGAGGAGGGCAGATTCCTCAAGGTCAGTCAGGAGTTTGAAACCAGCCTGAGCAAGAGCGAGACCCTGTCTCTACTAAAAAAATAGAAAGAAATTAATTTGCCAACTAAAAATATATAGAGAAAAAATTAGCCAGGCATGGTAGCATGTGCCTGTAGTCCTAGCTACTCAGGAGGCTGAGGCAGAAGGATTGCTTGAGCCCAGGAATTTGAGGTTGCTGTGAGCTAGGCTGATGCCACGGCACTCTAGCCTGGGCAACAGAGTGAGATTCTGTCTCAAAAAAAAAAAAAAAAAAAAGAATAAAAATAATTTATGAGTGAATTAAATATTTAAATATAATTAAGACACTAATAAAACAAACAAAATTCAAAAATCTAAGAAATTTTAAGGATAATTTGGAAGTCATCTTAAGAAAAATGTACACTTGGGCTAAATAAACATGGAAAAAATGTATGCAAAGTATGATAGAGATAAAATTAAAAGATAAACAATAGGGAGAAAACATTTGTAATGTGACCATCAAAGAACTAATATACTTAATAGATAAAATTCAACTTCACAAATGAGGCAATGCTAGTGGCCATTTAACATAATGGGAAAGTGTTCATTCTTATTACCAATCAGGAAATGCAACCTAAGATAATATTTTTGCCTGTCCAATTTTTGGGGAAAATTAACTGATCATTCATTCATTCATTTATTTTTAGAGACACAGTCTCACTCTGTCACCCAGGCTGAATTGCAGCAGCGTGATCATAGCTCACTGCAGCCTTGAACTCCTGGGCTCAAGCGATCTTCACCTCAGCCTCCAGAGTAGTTAGGACTACAGGCACACACCATCACATTTGGATACATTTTTAAAATTTTTGTAGAGATGGGGTCTCACTATGTTGTCCAGGCTGGTCTTGAACTCTGGCCTCAAACCATCCTCCCACCTTAGCCTCCCAAAGAGCTGGGATTAAAGGTATGAGCCACAACACCTAGCCACAGAGAAAAAAAATTTTTAAATAGAATATGGTAGGGCACAGAAAAATTAGGCTCTCATATATAGCTTTTTGCAAAATAGTCAAGACACTTTTTGCAAACTAATTTCATTGTACCTATTAAAATAAAAATTGTGTCTATTCTCTGATCCAGCAATCCTACTTTTAGGAATATATACTCTATTGAAAAAGAATATGTGTACAAAAAGTTACATTGGTGATAACTCAAAATATCTGAAAACAATCTGAATGCATACAACAGAAGAGAAGCTGGACCCTGTGGATCATTTTGTAGCTGTTACAAAGAACAAGATATATATTTATCTGTGTATTGGCATATGCAACCCCACTGCAGCCATGACAAACGTGGTTCCCTAATGGTCTATCCCTAAGGAGCGTCAAATTTCAGAAGCACAGATCAGAAACCAAAAAGTAATTTAGGAGCAATTCTGTTCTTACCTCACTTCTTTTTTCTGCATGGTACCAAACTTACCACATCCCCCTTTCTTCCCACCAGTTTTCCCCACACTACTTCTCTGAAGCTTCTCCTTTGTACCTCTCCTCTACCCCACACAACCCTAGCACCCAGCAAAACCAAGCCTAAACCAAAATTCAAATCCTGCACTGATTTTTTTTCTCTTCCCCCTTTCTTCTTCCTGTTCCTGTAGATGTACACTGATTTAACCTCTTATCTACCCCCAGCTCTGGAATCCTATATGCTCTGACCATCTTCATTTTTGGCATCCCTAAAGTCAAAGAACAAGCCTGCTTTGAATTATGAGTGTGGGAGATGGGATTGGGGTAGGCACTGCAGGATTCTTTTTGGCAGATGGGATGAAGAATACATATGTGAGCACTTTTTCTTATTCTGTCACATTTCAGAAGATTTTCGTGATTTTGAATTAAGGGGGGACAATAAACCTTCTGCAGGATAAATGTGTCAATATTAACTCCCCCACTTCCAAAGGAGGCACATGCATGTGCATATAAGGAAACTTCAATATTCTTTATCTGGTTCTGATAAGCAAGTAATACTTCTGTAATTTAAAAAGTAAAGGTAGGAAATGTTAATACTTTACAAAACAAAGAAAAGCATCCCTAGCCATGTAACTTTTACCTCCCAAGATGCTTATCTTTCACCTAATCTTTTTTTGGGGAAACTGTCATCAGAGTTTCCTCCTTTGGCAAACAGCATACATTCCTGCTGCTCTGTTTTTCCTGATCACAAAAAATTCTAGTCCCAGAAAAGGAGAGAAAGGGCCTGTAGGCTGGTGTTCCTTCAGCAGAGTGGACAGAGGGTTAGTAACGGTTCCACCTCACTGAATCCCTGTGAAGCCGCTCCTAAAACAGGTATCCCCTGAAGAGTCCCAAGTCCACTGAGTGAGGAAGTGGAGGAGTCCCTACCACTTCCGGATGCCCTCTGTCCTCCTGCAGGACCCTCACAGGCTACCCTGGTGTTGTTGCCTGGGGCAGATGAGGGAAAGGGAGCGGACGGGAGCTGCTCTCTGCAGCAAGCTCACTGGTAGACATATAGAATGCACCTCAAATACAGTATTTTTGATAATGCTTTTGTCATGATACATGCAAAGAAAAAAGAAAAATCAGTAATAAAATGAGCTAATCTAAACATGAACTTAAAGGACCTGAAAGTGAAAATGACAGTACCTATTTTAATGTCGATGCTTAATTTCTAATTTTGCTGCATAATCTCTGTACTTCTTATATGGAATGGCTCACACATTGTGTTCCTATCAGAATAAATTCTCAGCTATGAATCAAGCATTAACAATCTTTTAATTACTTTAGAAGAATTTAAGTAGCATAAAATTCTCTGCTCATGTTATTTTTTAAAAAGCATGAAGTACTGAAGCCTTGCTCTGCACTGTGAAGGGCACAAGTGTCGCCGGGTAAGACACTGATGGCTGGTCCAGCCGCTGACTGGCTGTGGGCAGGTGCAGCACGGAGGCGGTGGGAGCTGTTTTTCCACCCATTTCTTGGGAGGCCACTGGCCATTCTGGCCCTGGGATTTCTAATGCTTCCCCAGAACATGGGTGGTACCCAGCAGGCAGGCCAACCTTCCCTAGCCCCTCAAAATCCAGCTGATTGAAGGGAACTGTGCAGTGGGGGCAGATGTGACCTGACCTGAGAGGACATTTCCAGATGGGAGTGTTACCTACCAATTGTGCTAGTGAGAGAGACTTGCCCACTGCACGTCCTAGGAAGCAGCAGAAACGGACAGGATGGTACATGGAGGATAGGGAGGAAATAAACATGAATGCCCATGGCTTTTAAAACCTGGACAAAAGATCCTGGTTCCAAAACTTGGCACAGAGGAAATTAGCCATTTCCTCCCCTCTACCATGCAGTCTGGACTACGCAGCTCACTACAGCTGAGGTTTACTGACCCCTGCTCTCCAAAACATATAATCCTTCCTCTTATTGTACACCCCCAGTGAGGAGGAAGGCAAAGAACAGTTAAAATGGGAATGAGATTGCCTTTTTCATCAAGTGAGGTTCAGAGGGGAATAAAATTCAGAAAAATGAATTGATGAAACATTTCTTATACTCAGTGCTATGAAACAATTTAATCCTTGCTCTATGCATATAAAATACACACACATACACAAGCATGATCTTGTACCATCAAATGGTTCTGCAATGCAATAGTCCTGAGGTCGTGTTGCTGGGGCCACTGGGTTAAGTTTCCAGACAGAAGAGACTTGAGGTGGTGGTGAATACTTAGGAAGAAGCTAAAATCGTACTACAGGCAAAACTGGGGGATCATCTCAGTCTACCAGAGTATCAGAGCTCATGTAGAGAAACCACTAGAAAGGGGGCAATTACCACCAAGAAAGAAAAAAAAAACAACTGTCCATTAAATGACTACATGGTGTATTCTTACCACCTAGAATTCTAATTTGAAGGGCTCATTTAAACTTCTATAGACACATTTTTAAAATCATCATTCTTATACTACATAGAAAATATAGGTATACTATACTGGTCAATGTGCTACTAATTTTTTTTAACATTCAGAGTCCAACACTTCTAAATCAAGTTTTATCTCAGAGTCAACAATGCACAAGTTTTCCAATACAGAATCATCTTATGTAGCCTTGGCAGTGCAGATACCTGTACCAGTTACCTGTAGCAGTCCTTAAAACAGTGTTTTACCACTGTGGCCAAATTTCCTTCTAAGCAGCTGACAGCGATTCGCAAGTTTCAATGTTGATGTTTTCCTGATCTTATCAGAAGGGGTCAATGAGAGGTTCACAGCACCACTCAGGACGAATTTCCCTTAGTGACTAAACCACCAGAAGCTGCAGTTGCCAAATCACAGTACCAGGAAGGCCCACATGCTGACGATGGCAACTAAGCATGGAAGCTACCTGACAGCCACTGTGAAATGCATTCAATTTCAGAGGTGTTAAAATGTGGGAGAATGTACCCTTGGAATTAGTGAAATGTAGTGGTATAATCTCTTAAGCTTCTGTCCTAAACTATAACTCTACGGATATTGACAGTAAAACCACCCTTGAATGTGATTAATTAAAGACAGGATTTGCCTTTTAAACCCTGAATTATACATTAGTATACCAACTATTATGTAAATTATCCCAATAAATATCTTAGCTTTATCAGTGTATGTATTCTGAAATGGGCTGGCATAATCTTAGAAGGTTTAGAAAGGCTGCGTAAGCTTCCAATATCTGTATGACTTCCTATAGCTCAAGCTAGAATGGTGGTCAAAAAAATCCAAAAGGTGAAGCATCTGTAAAAGGTTAGTAAGAAGGTCAAGGAGGGTGCTATGTGCAGAATTGAATCACCTCAAATATCTCAGTGAAATAGTGCCCCATTGGGTTAAAGAAACTGGTAACTAACAGAAATATTGAGCTTGTCTTGCAGGATGACAGAAAAAGAAAGCATTTTTTACAATCCCCACTGCTTACAAAACTGGCTGAAGCAGGTTGGAACCAATATACCTAACTAGAGCCACGTGTTTCATACCAACTCTCCCCAAATTTGCACCATGTGACCCATTAAGAACCATGAAGAGGCAACTGCACATGCCCAAGGGACTTTCCAAACTCCCCTTACTTTCAGCCAATCGCTGTCTAACCCCAATCTATAGTTGTAAGGTCACTATAGGGAGAGAGATTTGAGCCCAACTCCTATCTCCTTGCTCTTGTGCCTAGTAATAAACCTCTCTGTACACAAATCTGGTGCTTTGGTGTTTGGCTTTCCAGTGTGCATGGGCAAATGGATCCAGTTTGGTTCAGTGACATCAGTAAAGAAATTAGTTGCAGGCCGGGCGCGGTGGCTCAAGCCTGTAATCCTAGCACTCTGGGAGGCCGAGGCCGGCGGATCGCTCAAGGTCAGGAGTTCAAAACCAGCCTGACCAAGAGCGAGACCCTGTCTCTACTAAAAACGGAAAGAAATTAATTGACCAACTAAAAATAAATATACAAAAAAATTAGCCAGGCATGGTGGCGCATGCCTGTAGTCCCAGCTACTCGGGAGGCTGAGGCAGTAGGATCGCTTGAACCCAGGAGATTGAGGTTGCTGTGAGCTAGGCTGATACCACGGCACTCACTCTAGCCTGGGCAACAAAGTGAGACTCTGTCTCAAAAGAAAAAAAAAAAAGAAAGAAATTAGTTGTATTGTGGGACAGGAGATGTCTTAGTCCATTTGTGTTGCCGTAAAGGAAACCCTGAGGCTGGTATTTATAAAGAAAAGAGGTTTATTTGGCTCACAGTTCTGCAAGCTGAAGAAGCAGCATGACACAATCCTTTGCATCTGGTAGAGGCCTGTTTCCACTCACGGTAGAAGGTGCAGGTGAGCTGGCTTGTGCGGAGACCACATGGCAAGATAGAAAGCAAGGGCAGGGGGAGATACCAAACTCTCTTTAACAACCAGCTATCCAGGGATCTAACAGAGTGAGAACTCATTTCTTACCACAAGGATGGGACCAAGCCATTCATGACAGCTCTGTCCCCATGACCCAAACACCTTCCATTTGCCCCACCTCCAAAACTGTGGATCAAATTTCTTTTTTTATTTTTATTTATTTATTTATTTTTATTTTATTATGGGGGTACAAATTTTAAGGTTTCAATAAATGCCCTTTCCCCCCCACCCCGGATTAAATTTCAATAAGCAGTTTTAGGGGACAAACATCCAAATATAGCAAAAGGTGTAAAATTTAATAAATTCCAAACATTTAAAAAAGACAACAAAACACAAAAAGAACTCAATTGACAGAAAAATGGAAAATCTAAAGAATCTGAAGCAGTGAAGAAGAGCTGAGAAATCACATGGTCAAAACTCCTCGGGGGAAGAGGCAGAGGACAGCAAAGGAAAGAAAAGCTGAAAGAGGCCAAAACATACTCCCTGGGAGCACTGAAGACTAAGATTCCTACCCTGAGAAGAAAGACAGTTGATTATTCACCTTCTACTTTACTTCAGAGTCTAGCATATTATCTACACATGACTGATACCCTGCTGAATGGCACTAAATCTGTCCAGGGGTTGGTAGAAAGAAAGATGGTAGAAGATGACAGCGAGTGTTACAGAAAAGGGGAGGAGGAGCACCATGGACCTCAGCCAAGGAACCATCAAAATGTTCTCTCCCAAATTATTTCATCCACATCACATTCTGAGACATAGAGTACAAGAACACCAGTATAAACAGTGGTCTCCATTTGGTGATCTTCCATTTTTCTCCTTAAAAGCAGCACTGCTGCAAAGATATAAAATGCAACCAAAATGTTTGTACTCTCGTATTTCCTTGAAATAAAAAAATAAAAAAAATTGTATTTCCCAATTTAAAAAAACTGGGGGAAAAAAGAAAAAATGCAAAACAAAGGAGATGACTATAGTTAGAGATGTATGAATCACTGGTCCAGGGTATTCTTACCACAATAAAAATCAAGCTGTTAAACATTATATGATTTAGAAATCGGAACAATATGGGCTCCCTCTAGTGGTTTAAAAATACCTTTAAATACTTTCAGATTCTGAATGGAAGTTTCTAATTTATTTTGATTTCTTTGAAGTGAGGAGCAGTATCATCTTGTTCTTTCCCTCTTGGGAAATCCAAATCCTACAAATAGATCACTACTAATATTCATCCTAGTAGACGAGAAGAGGGGAGCAGGCCTAGAAATCAAATGTGATGGCTCCAAAGTCACAAAGCAAGTTTATCTGTTCCCTTCAAGATCGATGAGAAACTTAAGTAGCAGTGAATGAGGAGATGGGGGCAGAGCTAAGCCACATGATATAGAGAGACTGGAGAAAGAGAACAGTACTGGGCAAAGGGACAGTATACTATAACCACAACATTAAAAAATGAATTTTCTCATGTTGCTATGAAATTCTCTCCAAAAAGAATAGTTTCTTATAAGTTTTAGGCCAACCCCAGCCTAAACTTATAGGCTGCTATGACAGTTAAGATTTGTTTGAATTTCTCAATGCGGTCATGTAAGGAAGGTCTCATACTTCATAGTCATGTGTCCCATTAAAAACTGTACTCTAATCAGATGATTTTATGGCTGACATAGAAGTTCTTCTTCCTCCCTCCCTCCCTCCCTCCTTCCTTTCTTTTCTTTCTTTCTTTTTTTTTACAATGTGGCAAACCTGAGTAAGGCTGTCATTTGTACTAAGGCTTTCAGCCTTGTTATGTAACAATGTAATAAAGTGTTGGGGATAGACAGGTGGAAAAAATCTATACGAACAAACAAAAACCAAGGTCAGAGAAATCCAAGGAAAAGCATGAAATTTTTCCACGAAGAAATTTAAGTAACAATTATGAAACAGATAAGCAATCTAATTGGTACCCAACTGATTACAGCTATGGCTATGAGGACATAGATTTTTCTGCCACTGATATTAGAAATATTGTTTTTAAAAAAACAAGTTAGTTCATGCAATTTAGAAGAAAAAGTCTTTTTTTTTTTTTTGAGACAGAGTCTCACTTTATTGCCCAGGCTAGAGTGAGTGCCGTGGCGTCAGCCTAGCTCACAGCAACCTCAAACTCCTGGGCTCAAGCAATCCTGCTGCCTCAGCCTCCCAAGTAGCTGGGACTACCAAGTAGCATGCGCCACCATGCCCGGCTAATTTTTTCTATATATATTAGTTGGCCAATTAATTTCTTTCTATTTATAGTAGAGATGGGGTCTCGCTCTTGCTCAGGCTGGTCTCGAACTCCTGAGCTCAAAGGATCCGCCCACCTCGGCCTCCCAGAGAGCTAGGATTACAGGCTTGAGCCACCGCGCCCGGCCAGAAGAAAAAGTCTTTTCAACAAAATATCAGGAGAAATGACAGAAAATTATTCTTGAATCAGTTCCTCAAAAAATTATCAACTAATCCAAAACCTCTTTCAAAGATGAGGGTAAAAATCTGAAGTTCTTCTGAATTCTGTAAGCATAATGACAGTTGCTCTGATTTATTTTCGAAAAATAAAGATAGAATACACAAAAACAAAAGCAGCTCTCTGGTACAATATGATGAGATAGTGTTAGCATAAATAAAATATCATAACTGAACACTGGATTTTTTTAATACTATATAAGTTTTACACTAAATAGCATGCCACTTATACTTGAAAATAAATATAGTTAAATGGAATGTTTATGGTAATTTCTACAAAATGTTGTGCATCAGATCCCTGGTCAGAATCAAAATGCTCTCTCAAATCATTTTTTCTATGAGAAAATCAGATTCAAATTAAAATTGCTTTAATTGCCAGAGATTTTCCTGCTTAGCATGAGGACTGCCTACAGGCTGGATTCCCTCAACATTATTTCACTAGTGAATTGACTGAGGTGCATGTGTTTTTCATGAGATGTCATCATCTCCAGGGGCTTATTCAGGTACCAGTGAAACCCAAAATTATACCACATCACAGCCCTTTATTTGAGGTAGGCTTCAAAACTTCAATTGGCTTACTCACTCATCAGGAACAATACAACACACATTTTTTCACATGCTCTTTTCAGTAAGTCATCTTTCAGATCAAGAACCAAAACACTGTCATTTTGTGATAGATATGCCAGAGGAGGCGGTGACATACACATTCACAAAGTCAAAAACCATCAACCAACAGGTTTGTGTGAATCTGTCATTATTCTGCAGTTTTCACATTGTTTATTTATGTTCAACTAAATAACATGCTCCCTTAGGGCAGAGCTGTACTTCAAAAGGCCAGGTCATTACGAGTATGCATAATAGGGATAAGAAACACTTGTGGAACAAACGGATTTTATGCTTCAATCTGCAGCAGAGAGAGATGTACTTTGCTTCTCAGGACAGCTAAAAATGATACAGGATTTAAGATGCAAATAACTAAAGAAAAACGAAAAAAATCCTCCCCAAATTTTGATGATGAATAAAATGCATTTAAGATACAGTGCTCCTGCAAAGCCGTAATTCAGAACGAGTACACTTTAGTGCGCTTTATGCTTGTTAATCCTTGCCTTAAAAAAAAAAGATACAGTGCTCTTACAGTATTATCTAGACCTTATTTGCCACAAATCATTTATGATGTTGACCTTATCTTAAAAATGACAATTCCATTTTCTAAGTTGTTCAGGCCAAACCTGGGGGGCATCCTTGATGCCTCTCTTTTGTTACGTCCCACATTCAACATATTCTCAAATCCTCTTGATTTGGCCTTGAAAATCTACCCTGAACCCGACCACTTCAACCACCTCCACGTTTCCTGCCCTAGCCCAGGATATCGTCATCTCTGTTCTAGGTCATTTCCATGGCTTCCTACTTGGTCTCTCTGCCTCTGTTCACACCCGTCTGCATCCTACAGACAACACAGCAGCCAGAGTGATCCCACTAACACATAAGTCAGATTGAGGCCATCCACACTCCTGCTCAGAGCCCTCTGGCAGCTCCCATGTCACCCAGAGTAAGCCAAAGTCTTGCCCATGACCTGAAAAGCCCTACGTGATTTGCCTTCCCACTCCCCTCCATTGACCCGTCTGCTTCTACTCTTCCTGTCGCTCACTGTAGTCCAGCCACGCGTGCCTCTCTGCTGTCCTTGAACATACCAGGGTCAGATCCACCTCCAGGCCTTGACAGTGCTATTCCCTCCGCCTGCAGCCTGTGCCGCTCTTCCTCCAGGTAAACACAAGGCTTTCCTGTCACTTGCTCTAGGTCTTATCTCAGACATCACTGTCTCTGGGAAGCCTTTTCAAACTTCCCTAAAACTGTACTACCCATGACATTTCCCATTTCCCTTTCTCACTTTAGTATTTCCAAATTTTATAATAAATTATAATTTGAATAATTTACAATATTTTTCACAATCAAGAAAAAGTTTATATTACTAAAAAGAGTAAAAGTGGGGGAAAAGAAGGAAGAGGTTAAAAAAAGAATAAAAATAATTAAAATAGGAAAATGCTCTAATTCTGTTTCAAAAAAGATCAAATATTAAAAAATCACAAAGAGGACCACATCAAAATTCAAACCTTTTGAAAGTTTATGTGAAGCCATAGGCTGAGAGAAAATATTTGGAAACCACATTTACAACAAAGGACTACTACCTAGACTAAATAAAGAATTTTCAAACTCCAACAGTTCAAAAAACAATCCAGTTAGAAAACTGGCAAAAGACACAAACAGACATTTCACTGATGAGGACTTACCCATGGCAAATAAGAACCTGAAAAGATGTTCGACATCATTATCCATCAGGAAAATGCAAACTAAAACCACAATGGGATATCACTATGTACCTCTCAGAATGGTTAAAATAAAAATTAATGACAATACCAAATTCTGGCAAGGATGTGCAGAAACTAACTAGATTATACATTACTAGTGGAAACGTAAAATGGTAAAGCCACTCTGGAAAACACTTTGGCACTTTCTTATAAAAACCAAACATGCAATTACTATTCAACCTAGCAATGTTACTCTTGGACATTTATTCCAGAAAAATAAAAACTTACATTCACACAAAAAAGGTACAAAATGTTCCCAGCAGCTTTATTCGTAAGAGTAAAAAACTCTAATCAGACCAGATGTCCTTCAATGGGTGAATGTTTAAACAAGCTGTGGTACATATATACCGTGGACTAGTGCTCAGCAATAAGAAGGCAGAGGCTATTGATAATACACATATTTCCTGGATTAATCTCCAGGGAATGGTGCTTAATGAAAAAAATCCAGTCCCAAAAAGTTATAGTCTGTATTATATAACATTTTTCAAAAGACAAAATTTTTGGAAATGCAGAACAGATTTTGGTGGTTGCCATGGGTAAGGGATTGGGGGAGAGGGCTGACAACAAAAGGGATCTTGTGGTGATGGAACAGTTCCATATCTTGACTGTGGTGGTGGATACATGAGCCTACACATGATAAAACTGTATAGAACGAAACACAAACATACACACATGAATACAAGCCAAACTGGGGAAAATCTAAGATCAGTGGAATGTATTAATGTAAACATCCTGGTTGTAACATGGCTCTACATTTCTACAAAATATTATCATTGGAGGAAGCTGGGTAAAGGGTACACAAGATCTCTGTGTATTATTTCTTACAACTGCATATGAATCAACAATTATCTCAACAAAAATGTCAATTAAAAAAATCATGAAGACAATATCTTCCCATTGTCTGATTAGGTACCTTCTCTCACAGCCCTGGGACCTACCTGAATGCACCACTGTGTACAAGGAAGTGAGTGAGCTTGTACAGCTGAAAAATGTATTTGGTTCAATTGATGCTTAATTAAAACCCATCAAATTTACATAAAAACTCTCCATAGCCTACTATACCAGTCAGAGTTACATTCTATATGCTATTCACATCTCCAGCTAGAGTTGAAAAAAAAGAGTATCTTTTCAAACAGTAGGACACAATCATACTTAGTGGTAGCATAATCATATTATTCTCAAGGCGGCAAAAATGAACTACATAATGCTTATCCCATTTCGTAGTTTAATTAAAAGCGTTAATAAGAAAGATAGTATACTTTGATTAATGTGCCCAATTAGTGAATTTTTATAAGCAACATTCAAAATTTCACAATCCTTTTAATGATTTCATTTTTAAAGGCTACAGCTTTAAGTCATATAAGAGACAGTTAATGCAAAAAGTATTAATGCCAATAAAATAATGGAGTACAACATGCACAAAATAAAAAGTAAGTATCATTATATTTCCAACATTATTTATACATTATGGTTGTTTTAGCCTTTTTGCTGCTGCTCTAGTAACACAAATTAGATTTTTAAAAATTCACAAAATATAGTCCATACATCAATTTATTCATTGATTTGACAGTATCTGCAAATTCTCAGAAATATGTTTTAACAATGTCCTAGCTCCAGACTGACATTTCCAATTTTATTTTGCCCTAGAGTGGAGTCTGCATAAACTCTTCCATATTAAATTAATGTCTAACATCCAATCTCTATCTCTGCCTGAAAATAATCTTTTATAAAATAAACTTATATATCTTTCTGCACGTGTAAATCATGACTATGGATAAACAGACTCAAGCAGACATCTGTTTGTTTCTCTGCTGATGCCATCACCTAACATTTCTGGTAGTTATGTACCCACCTTAGTGCCCCACTTTTAGTTTTAGGATGTATAGCCTGAACCAGCCCTGATGTCCAAGAGGATCAGAGAGCTTCATGTTTGTAATCTGACAAGAATGTGACCTATAAGCTTCTCTGGAGGAAGAAAATACTTTTTTTGTGGTTAGAGACAGAGTCTCATTCTGTCTCCTAGGCTAGAGGGCAGTGGCGCGATCACAGCTCATTATAGCCTCAAACTCCTGGGCTCAAGCAATCCTCCTGTCTCAGCCTCCCCAGTAGCTAGGACTATAAGCACATGCCACAATGCTCAGACTTTTTTAAAATTATTTTTTATAGAGATAGGGTCTTGCTATGTTGACCAGGCTGGTCTCAAATTCCTGGTCTCAAGCCATCCTCCCACCTCAGCCTCCCAAAGTGCTGGGATTACAGGCACGAGCCACCGTACCTGGCCGAAAATGCTTTCTTAAATTCAGAAACCACTCACAAAATATATGGGGGCTGTCCTCTCCAAGGTGCAATTCGTGCCTATGGGGCCACAGCCCAGCTCCTCATGGCCTGCTCCAGTGTGTTTTCCTGGGCAGCGCACGCACCCAACAACAAGGTCCAACAGTGCAAGGGCCAAATTATAAAGAGGCACAGTCTTGTCATATAAACCTGGGAGGGCAGAGTGGTACCCAAACTCCTGACTGTGTTTGCCTTAAAGGACAGCCCATGCTGTAAACTGGAGTTGGAGTGTAGAGAACAAGGGTCCCCTGCCTCCAGACACATTTACCAGGACAAGCTGTAGCCCATGATCTCTCATTATACCAGTTCTATCACATATACTTTTGGCTTCATGTATTTAGGTTCTGTCATTCAACTAATTGGCAAGTGTCTCCTCGGAAGGGTGCACCTTCTTACTGTTTTATATTTTCCAGTACTGAGCACAGCTCTAGGCATACAGGAAATAAGGAGGTAAGATGGGAGAGCAATGTCTCAAGAGCCAGTCTGACATAAGAGAGAATCCATTTCTGTCTGTTTTAATTTAATAAACACTCATATAATGCTTACTACATACTGTGCACTGTTCTAAGCCTTTAAAATATTGACGTATTTACTCCTCATAACAATGCAATGAGGTGGTATAATTGTATATTTTACAAAATCAGGAACTGAGGCAAAGAGAGGTTCTGTGATTTGCCCAAAGTAATAAAGTGTGAGTGGATCACAATGTTAGCAGTAAATGTCACGAGAAGCAGTAAGATACTGGAAATATTTTTAAGCAGAGTAAATAAGAGTTTGGATTGGAGGCTGGAGAGAGATGAGCCAGGGATGACCCCAAGGTTTGTGGCCTTAGCAATTAGAAAGATGGAGTCACTGTTTTTAGAAATGGAAAAAGTTTACTTTCGTTCTTTTTACACACTTATTTAAAAATATTATATTCTTATTTATTAAAAATATCCTCACGGGCAATTTCTACCTCTATCAAGACGGAGTAACCCTCCCACCTGAACCAACCACCAAAACACCGGACAAACGTTATGAAATAACAGCTTCAAGACACTGGACATCAGGCAATGAAGGACTGTGGTCCCTGTGAGATGGAAAACAAACAAGGGAAGCCTACAGTTGCTCCAACTTACTTCCTAGACAAAGTCTCCGGGCCTCAGTGCAGGGAGAAAAGATCAGACTGAGCCCAGCAGACTTCCTGAGTTGTGGTGTGTCTCCAGGGAGAACATGGCACCAGCTGCATGCAGGACAGAATACAAAAGAGGAGAGAGCTGCACACCAACAGACAGCTCAAGATATTTGCATATGGTCTCCCTCGAGTATTCAGCAGAAGTCTGATAAGTACATGTGTATGTGGAACTCCCTGAAGTCTGGGAAAGTAACATAGGAACAGATTGGAAGAAACAGTGCTCAGTGTTCACAGTGGACTGAGAACAGTGTCTGTTCCTACCAGCTAGACTAGAAAATCTAACTCACAGGTGACTGGAGAGAGTGCTTAGCAGGGTCTTGTCCCAGTATTAGAAAATAATTAGGAAGCAGGAGAAAAATGGAAGTATACTATTGTGTGGTTCTTATACTGTATGTAAAGTGGCATAGTAACTCTTGAGGGCAGACGATGATAAAATAAAGATGTATACTATAACCCTAAAGAAACCACTGAAGTAACAAAACAAAAAGTTGTAGCTAATAATCTAATGAAAGAGAAGAAATATGAAATCACACTCATACACACAAATTTAAATGAACTCAAAAGGTGGCAAAAAAGAGAACAAAAAGAAGATGGGGCAAATAAATAAAATCAAAGAATAATAGTAAACAGTGGCAAAAAAAGAAAAAAATAGCAAACATATAAATAGTGATACAGCAGATTTAAATCTAATCATATCAATGATCAGATTAAATATAAATGCTATAACACTGCAATTAAAAGGCTGATATTGTCAGATTGGATAAAAATATAACACCTAACCATATGTTGTCAAAAAGAAACACACTTGAAATATACAGACATAAATAGGTTAAGAGTAAAAGGATATAAAAAGTCATACCATGCTAACACTAGTCAACAGAAAGCTGACTTAGTATATTAATATCAGACAGAGTAGATTTTGAAGCAAAGAATATACCAGGGATAAAGAGGTTATATCATAAAAATAAAGACGTCAATTCATTAAGAGGACAAAACAGAGCTTCAAATTAAAAAAAAGCAAAAAGTAGCAGAAGGAGAAATGGACAAACTCACAATTATAATGGAAAATTTCAATACTGTTCTCAATAATTAACATAATAAGTGGACAGAAAATCAGTATGGCTACAGAAGACTTGAACAACATTATCACCCAACTTAATCTACTTCTTTTTTTTTTTTAATTTCAGCATATTATGGGGGTACAGATTTTAAGGTTTCAATAAATGCCCTTTCTCCTCCTCCCCCCACAAGTCTGAGTTTCCAGCATGACCATCCCCCAGATGGTGCACATCTCACTCATTATGTATGTATATACTCGCCACCCTCCCCACTCCCGCCTGCCCAATACCCTATTACTGTAGTACCTATGTGTCCACTTAGGTGCTGCTCAGTTAATACCAGTTTGCTGGTGAGTATATGTGGTGCTTGTTTTTCCATTCTTGGGATACTTCACTTAGTAGTATGGGTTCCAGCTCTAACCAGGAAAATATAAGATGTGCTATATCACCGTTGTTTCTTAGAGCTGAATAGTACTCCATGGTATACATATACCACATTTTATTAATCCATTCTTGGATTAATGGGCACTTGGGCTGTTTCCACAGCCTTGCAATTATGAATTGTGCTGCTATAAAGATTCGAGTGCAGGTGTCTCTTTTGTAGAGTGTCATTGGGTCTTTTGGGTAGATGCTCAGCAATGGGATTGTTGGATCAAATGGTAGATTCACTTGTATCGCTTTAAGGTATCTCCATATTGCTTTCCACAGAGGTTGAACTAGTTTGCAGTCCCACCAGCAGTATAGGAGCGTTCCTCTCTCTCCGCATCCATGCCAGCATTTATTGTTTGGAGACTTTTTGATGAAGGCCATTCTCACTGGAGTTAAGTGATATCTCATTGTGGTTTTGATTTGCATTTCTCTGATGATTAGAGATGGTGAGCATTTTTTCATATGTTTGTTGGCCATTCTTTTGTCTTCTTTAGAAAAGTTTCTGTTCAAGTCCTTTGCCCACTTTTTAATAGGGTATTTGATTTTTTCTTGCTGATTTTCATGAGTTCTAAGTAGATTCTAGTTATCAGCCCCTTATCAGATGCATAGGATGCAAAAATTTTCTCCCATTCTGTAGGTTGTCTGTTTACTTTCATGACTGTTTCTTTGGCTGTGCAGAAGCTTTTTAGTTTGATCATGTCCAATTTATTTATTTTTGTTGCTGCTGTGAT
>VSMD01095100.1:0-24343 GCA_008750895.1 Mirza zaza
GAACTGGTGAAAAGATCGTTTGACAAGTAGATAAAGCTCTGCTTTGAGAAAAAGGCGATAGGATAGAAAAGAACCAAGGTGACGGAGGAATTTGGTCTGCAGACCCCCGTGGAACTCTGCCCTGCAATGCTCAGAGGAGGCTGGCTTCCATCAGTAACCTCTGACATCTGTCCATACCCTGTGCCCAACAGCATGAGTTTCACACAGACTGCCCCCTGCATAGCAGCAGGGAGAGTTTCTGCCGGAATTTTGGTCCTGGCCCAGTTCACTTTCAGTGTTTGCCTGCACTGTCCTGCCAGCCGTGATTCACATGCCTGCTTCAGAAGTGGGCGGCAAACGTAGAGCATCAGGGGAGCTGGTGCAGCTTCTAGTCTATTGTGAGCTCAGCAGAGAGGGGTCTGTTGGGTTGGAGGGACCCATCAAAGAAGGGGAGGGGGTATCAGATCGAAAGGGACTCAGCATCTGAAGGGGAAGGGGCACTGTTAACTCTGTGTTCGTTCATGGAATACCAGAGAAAAACAAAATTATCTTTGATTAATGGGCCTTTTGGAGGTAAGCCTTGGCCGTGTGAATATTGAATTTGTTATTCTGACTGTGGTTTTTTGGGTCATATTTATTTAATTATATTGTTCCAGAATGGTCTATCTTGAAAGATGGTGGCCTCCCTGTCTGCAGGTGTGGAAGCTGGGTGGGTCTCTCAGAGGCTCTATGCAGTAGGAATTCGTCTGCTGGGTGGGTTAGAGTCTATGATAAATACGATCTCGTAATTGAAAATAGTAACTTCTGTGCAGTGAAAAGAACAATTGGTAATATCAAAAGTCTGATCTGAAGTCTTAACTGCTAGCTAGCTCTGGGTCTTGTGGAATTACCTTCTCCATCTAAACTTTAGTTTTCTTTGTCTACAAAATGAGAATAATGATAGAACACCCACCTCAGGGTATCATAAATGCCCCCAAAGTTTAGATCGAAATATTTAAATGAACAATTTTGCTAAGGAGTAATGAATCTTAAGAAGACATAACATTCTTTCTGTAGAGGGAATTTTGAATCCTAGCAGTATTTTAGTTCCTTTGGAATTTTTCTGAAGGGACATTATTGAACTTGCTTTTTAAAATACTGGAGGATGATTGTGCTATTAATATTATATTTTTAGATTCCCTAGATGTATTTTTGTTCTGGTAATTCTCAAACTATTAGGAAACTTTAGGTGATATTCTTCAAGCTGTCAACACAAAACTTTTAAAGCTAACACAGATTTGGAAAGAAATGGATGATTCATGAATTTCCTGAAAAAAAAATCACTTCACAGTAAAGGATGGATGAGAGAAGGCAAAACTCTAGTTGAGGGGGGTGTGTGTGTGTGTGTGTGTGTGTGTGTGTGTGTGTGTGTGTGTGTAGAAAAATGACTGTCCATTCCTTTCCAAACCTTATAGTAATTTCAAGACAATTTCCTGAATGTTGTTATATCAGAATGATATTTTAATATATTCTATTCCACCTATTAAATTGATTATGGGGAAGTATATATGCATCAGATTTGAAAAGGAAAAATGATTTTGGGTAATATCCAAGAAATAAATCCCAAAGTAGCTTTACAATGCCCATCAAATCAGAGTGATTGCAAAGCCATTCTTACACCTGCAAGCAATCTGGGGCTTCATTTGTTAGAGAACTTTGGGAAAAGGCAGTTTTTCTGCTTCCTGACATAGTCAGTGGGGCATCCTCCTGTCCAAATGTGAACCAGTCTTGCTTGGAATAGTCTGCACAGAAGCCTGTTTCATTTGCTAAGGTTGCCATCAGCAATAACTTACACAGCCATGAGCTAGGAGAGTTTTACTGCTAAGCAATTGTTAGGAAAATAACTCAAGAGAGGGTAAAGTCAAGAATTGTAAATGATCTTTTATGATGAGGGTTCCACTGGGAGAGCCCAGTTCTCCTGATAAGATAGTGGAACTATTGGATTGGTTCTCATTCTGAAATAAGTATAGCCTTTTATAGGACATATGGAATCCATTACAGTGCTGTACATATTCCCCTGACTCAAGCAAAGGAAAACCATCATTTAGTGACCCTTCTTAACATTGAACAGATCCACATACAGAGTGATCTGTGTGCTTTATAATTCTTGAATTCTCTTCAAGCCTTTTTTATTTTTTTCTTTTTTGGTTGGGAGTGTGGATTCTCACCAATGCAATTTTTGTTTTTATAAATTAAAGGAAAACATTCCAAAGACTAAATATAGGATAAAGAAATATCTTTGCTTAAGCATATAATATGAACCTGTTCTGAAAGTATCCAAGTAGGTTAATAGCACTGCTTAGCTCACATTAAAGATGTTGGTGCATAGAATATTGTTTCTTGTGAATAAACAGAAACCACAGAAGTACTCATCACAATAATTATATTGATTCAACTATGAAGACTGATTGTTTCACACAGTTGCTTTGCAAACTAAATTCTATCTCAAATCATTTTTGCCCTTTAAGTATCTTTAAATGAGTCAGAGTTCAAGACAGGATATGCATTATAGTGTAGTGGAAATAGTGTATTACTGTAGAAGCCAGAACACCAATGTTCTTGTCCCTGCTCACCACTACCCATCTGGCCTTGGACATAAACCCTATCAGTCTCACTGAGCTGCAGTTTCCTCATCTGCAAAAAACAAGGGGAGAGAGAGGAGAGAAGAACGCTTGCTGCTGTGGTTATTGTACTCTCAAAAAAATCTACTTTAGAAGTTATTTTTATTTCATTTAAGCAAACTGCAACTTTAAAATAATTTTAATTTGTTTCCTTACTTCCATGGAGGGGGGAAGTGTTACACATTGAATTTGCGTATATTTCCAGCCAAAAAAAACCAAAGAAACTAAAATTATTTGGTATTGTGTTATAGCCTTTTTAGGATGAATTTAAAAATTTTGAAACATTAAAACTTTTTAAAGGTAATATTAAAAATAGACTGAAACCTCCCCTCAAAGTGCCCTAGAAACCCAAAGTTCCCAGGTGAGAAGCCAGCAGGCAAAATGACCTTCCCTGGCTTTGGAATTCTTTCTTCTCTGAACAAGGAACAGGCATCCTCCGCCTTCGCCATAATCTCTCTTTGGTATGTGATCTAAGTTTATCTCTTCAGCTAGGTTTCAGGGGGAACACAAATTTATGGCTTTTCATTCTGAAGAATTTCCTCCAGGTGCTCCAAGTTGGCCCCTGGGGTGAGTGTGCAAGTCCATAAACACAGCAAGCCTGCCTGGGAGCTCAGGATAATGAGCCGTGGGATCTGTCCCTGAACGCGTCCTCCATTTCCGCTTCCTGTCTCCAGGGATGGGCCGAGGGGTTGAGCGGCCACAACCCAGATGCTCCTGTGAATCTTTGCAGTTTTTACATAAAGCCAGACAGTTGTGAGCAAACCACACAACTCCGAGAATATCTAGTTTCACTGAAACTGTGCTCATTGTAAAACAATTGGGAAAGTCACAAAGGTACAGAGCAACAGAGGGCAAGTAGCACCCATGGGCAACCACTGATCATATTTGGACACATGTTCTTCTAGTCTTTTTATATGTAAAATGATGCCGCTTTTATCAATACTTTAATACTTGTACTATCGAACTATAAGAACTCAATCATATCCATTGCCCCTTTTCTCAGATTTGCTGTTGAAACTGGTTTCTATTGTTACATCTATAGATGTAAATCCTGCTATAGGGAAATGGACCTGCACCTATCTGCCTGGGAAGACGGGAGTTATTCTTAAATGTAAGGATGCAGCCTTGAAAACTTCTGAGACACAGTATATTAGCCCTAAGGCAATTTCTCCTTCCTCTTTTATCTCTTAAAGCTGGTAGATTACTTTAATAAGTGGCCCAAGGGCCCAGAAGCACATGAGTTCAATAAGGGAATGTTCAATAACAAAAAGGGAATGTGCTTATAGTGATGTAGGAACTAAAAATGCCAAGTTTTTCCCTTTATCTCTCCCCAGCCCCTCCCCAGCCCAGGGCCAACACAGGGCGGCCTGGGCATTTCCCACTGGTGCCTCCAGGCTGTGGCAGAGGCAATGCCTCTCATCACTGGGCACTAAATCTAGCCAAGGACAGTCGGGGCATTAATTGGTGTTCGTAGCTGAGGCATTTTTTTCATTCTCTTTGTCTCAGAGCTGCTTTGTTTCTGCCTGGAATAACTCCAGGCCCCTTTCCCTCCTTCCTTCCTTTCTCTCTTCCTTCTCCCTGCAGTTACTGGCAGCTTGAGCCACACGGACAAGGGGCAAGTGCCCTTCACAGGACCACTTACTGACAGGAAGGTGCGGAGATTCCTAGAAAGCCACCTGCTCCTGAGGCACCAGGGCCGTGGCATAGCCTCAGCCTTCCACTCCGTTGTGGGGCATGGGAGAACTTCAGAAGCAGGCCCCGCCAGCCCTGTTTTCCTTTGTTCTTTAGGCATTTATTGTTGTGGTGGTTTTCATATGTGATAGCCCGAAAAGGTGAAGGGCAATCCTCAAGAAATTATAAAATGATAATTTAAAAAATAAAGTTCAATGCTATTCAGTCGTGTGGGGAGCGGACAAGATGGCATAAAATCAAACTAGAGGATCACAACCCTTAACCCTTTGTGTGCTTAGGGAGCGGACTGTGGCTTGGTGAGTGCCCACACACACGCTGGTCTTTGACCTCCTCAAATCTGGTAAACATTTTAATCCTGTTTTCAAGGGCTTATTAGCTTTAGTTGGAGCAGCATTTTGCTTTTGGTGGAGGTGTTACTAAAATATAATTACAAAAGGAATTCCTTATTGGCTAGGGCTTTTGTTTCTTGTTTGTTTTCAACTAAACAACCAGGGACTCTAGACTATAATGTACTGGATGTTTGCTTTATGGTTTGGGGGGGAAATCATCTGGTTCCTCAATCTATACAGCTGTGACTCTTTCTAAGCTAATATTCCATCCCCTGAGACTCTGAAACTTTAGCTAACCTGCGCTGTGCTGTAGATGTGAAGAGTGATAGTACTTGGCAGGCTCAGTGCAGAATATTCCAAGGCCAACTCTTTTCTTAATGCTGTATAAAAATGAGTACAGTGTTATGTGGCTCCATGAAAACATTTATAACTTAGTGTGGTTTATAGCTTATTTTGGTTATGTATGTTCTCATGCAGTTCACACATTTCCTATAATTAAGGTTAGAAGACTTCCATGCTGGCATTCTGAATCTGGTCTTAGTTTTTAAAAATAATAATAAATTTATATATGAGTGAAGAAAAATCGGTCACCACCTGAAGTAAATCAATCATGTAGTTTAAACCACTATCTGCAGAATGCTCTTTTAAACCATTTTGTAGGGGAGGGCCTTTTTGTGTCCCCTGCTTCATTTAAAGGCATGTTCTACTTCCAGAAAATCTACAAATAGCCCCCCAAAACATCTTTGGTTTCTTTTTTAACAAAGCAGCCCAAGTTCTTTCACTTTTTTTCAGCAAGTAATAGGAAGACATCAACCAAAAGTATAAATATTCATTGTGAAGAATACAGTTCCTTATGTAAGCCTTCTTCAAATAAGAGTAGATCTCTCAGTACTAACATTTTGTTTATAATATCAGGACCTATTATGTCCATGGGTTAAATATTCATGTTTCTTAATGGTTTCAGAACCTCTGAAAGGCAAAATCAGATGGATCGAGTGGTATGTGAGCACCATGTGATTGCTTATTTCTCCAAAATTAACTTTCTGTTCCCATAAATGATGATTGTCTCTTCAGGACAATAATAAATACTGTATTGCCTTGGGAGTAACTCCCAAAACAGAAATCAAGAATCAAGAACCCATTATTCTATAACAAAGAGAACTTCATTATCCCCGAGTTGGCAATATACTAAATATTAAATGATCTGACAAACATAGGGAATTTGGGGTTTTTTAATCTTTCTTTGTGTAAGTGATATTAATCTTAAGTAATTTTGTGAAAAGAACAGCCGTTTGACTTGTTGGGAACACAGACGATCTGAGCATCTGAAAAATCCAAGTGAATAGAGGAGCATTCAGAAGTTCTTGGTTTCTGAGCCTTTAAACAGACCAGAGCCCAGAGCGGCACTGTGGGATGTCACACATCCCTGCAGTATGTCACTCGTTTTCTGCGTGGTGGTACCCGGGTAGATGTGGGGTCACATGGCAGTAGGTCTCACCAGAGCAACCCTAGTCGTGGTCTTCTCCCTGATATTCCATCAGTGAGCTGAGAAGCCTTCACTAGAGCAGCGCCACGGTGGGGTTCCATGCAAGCAGTGGGGCCACTTGCTGGCTGGAGAAGTTTCCACATTTGAAGTCACCCTCCATCCTTCCAGTTTCCTCCAGCCAGTGCCAAGGAGCCGTGTGGACTACACATTAGGAGTGCAGGGCCAGGGTGGGATCGTGGGGCAGAAAGCTTTGCACACGACCGTCTTCAGCAGGCAAGATGTGTCTGTGTGTGTGTCTTTCTGGTCTCATTTTTATGGGATTTTTTTTCTAAGGCGTCTTTCTTCCATCCAGCAAGGCTATCTGCTTTTGTCCTTTTGTAAACGTCAGGAATGAGTCCAAATCCCCTCCCAGTCATCACTGGCAAGGCAGTTCCTCAGGGATTTTTTTTCCCTTTGTGACAGCTTACACTTTTGGTTGCAAAAAAAGCCTGCTGTTCATCTCCCCCAAAAATATATTTTAGGGGCTGACTCACATAAAAAGCAGCAAAGATGGCCCTGTCATTCCAGGATGACAGGAATATGGACCAGAAACCCTCCTCAAATAAAGTTGGTATTTGTCCAGCATAGAGAAAGGATCACATTAAAAAGCAAGCCCCAGCCTAAAAGTAGGGTTAAAAAAGAAGAAAACTTTTTTACAGCCTAGTTATTTTTTATAGCTATGGTTTTGAACAGCGTTTGGATGTCTGCCAGGGGAGCAGTCGACCCAGGTATATGGGGTTCTCGCTGTCCCGCCTTTGGGGGGAGCTGGGCGAGGAGGCGGAGGACAGGGCACCCTGGCAGCCCCCTCCCTGGGGCCAAGTGCCTGGGGGCGCGCAGGAGGTCCTGGAGGGGCACGAATCGCATTGGCCATAACTGGATTTTTATGTTGGCCTCTTTTCACCACGCCTGCCCCCTTCAGTGTTTCGGTCACAGGCTGAACACTTACCAGGCTCGTCCTTTCCTGGAAGCCGACAGCCTGGTCGTGAGCCGTCCACCAGCTGCAGATCCACTTGTTCCTAGAGCGTCCCTGACCCGCCAGGCGAGCCAGGTCCTCTGTTGTTCAGGGCACAGCCAACTCACATCTCTAGACCCGTATTAAATTTCTTACGTGATCTAGACTAACCCATCTTTTTCTGTTATCTACCGTCACTAATGACTCTTCATTTATTTCATTTTCGAGGTGTTTCACATTTCTACTTTGGCAATATGTGAGGTTCTGTGTATCTGATTAGGCAAACAAAGGATTGTGCCATCTGTTTTCATTTTTATTTAATTTCCTCACGTTTCATTATTGGAGATTTCAGCGGTGAAAATAAAAAGAAAGACCTTTAAAATGAAATGATTTCCTGACCAGAAATGCCGCTAGGTTGGCATTCACCATTCAAGAATAAGCTTGAGAGGCTAAACGACGTTTGAAGTCTCACATTCGTTGACATAGTCACATTGTCCAATGCTCACGTAATGTTTTAAGTGTTTTCAGAAACGACACTGAGCATAAATAGCATTTAGAGAGTCTCTAAGAGTTAAAAGACCAAATTTGTACTTGTGACTTCCGTCCGCGTGTTCTGTGAGGGTAGATCTACAGGGCAAGCTTCACATCTCTAGTGTTCCTTGTGTTGGATTCCCTTTTCATGACATAACCCAGTGAGACTAGAGCCCAGCCGGGGAAAGTGCTCTGTGTGTTTGTGTGTTTCTCACTTTCAGTGTTCACGAAGACAAAGGTAGAGAAGTTGTTTTTTACTAAGGTGGCTTAATTGACACCAGTGATTATATTGTGCTCTGGCGCTTGGGGGTCACCGGAGATGGCTGCTGGTGGACACTCCCATGTGAATTCGTGGGAGGGGGCTGCACAGGGAACAGTGGAAGTGTTGGTCATTTATGTGCATTTTCTCAGGCAGCAAAAGCCATGTGTTCTTCATTACAGCATGAGCTGTAGCCATGCTGTGCTGGGCCTCTGGTTGAATCTAAGGATTATTTAATAAAAAAAAAAGCTGGGGAATTTAACTTTCTCCTTCATGTTTTCTGCGTTCACTTTGTATTTGAAATCAAATAACAAAGTTCACATTTGTGTGTTGAGGACCCACTGTGCACCAAATTGTGAAATATGTAAAAGTTGGTCATTACCATCTCCAGAGCTCGTGCTCATGTGTCTCTGGCTTTTTCAAAGATTATTTCCCATGCTGATACAACATCAGCATGACGGTTGCAGCCCAGAGTGAAGCCTGGAACCCAGGCGTGTGCCAAGAAACAGAGAACTCACTGAGGACGACACAGCGCCCAGTCTGAATCCAGTGTTTCAACCCCTGATGCATCCTTATTTTGCTCAAGAGCAAACTAAGACTTAGTAGCACTTATAGACAGAAGATAAGTGAAACATATATAAGAGCAAGGGTAACTGGAATGAAAAAATAGAAGTCAGTCAAGAAACATTTTCAGATACTTATTCACAAGTAGAATATAGGTTTAAATTTTGAGAAATATGATAAAAATATTTACATCTATATTCTTAATCACCAAAAGGGTAACCATATCACTGGACAGGTCAGTTTCTTCTTCATTACCTAAAATTCCCCATGTACTACAGCAGCTTTGTCTTGTTCCTCATCATCTTAAATTAACATGCGTAGCCTGTGAGGCATTTGTAATCACTATGGAAAACGAAGAGAAGATGTGATCCCTAGGAGTTGCATCTGGAGGAATAACTTACAGAATTGCTCACTTTTTATGAAATCTGTGACAGATTTCTAGTGCACTGTGGTTTTTTTGTATATTCAAAAAAATGTTACCATGATTCCAAAACCAAGGAATTAAAATCCAGTTCAAAAAACGTAGAGCTAATAATCATTTACCCAGAAATTTTGGTCTAGAATATTTAAACCAACTCAGTCTGTAATCATAACCTAAGAGCTTGCTTGCTCTTTGCTTCCTAAGTAATTAATAGATGTGATTTTCACATGCACATTGCAACCTCCCTGGCATGGTAGAAGAGCTTCCTGAATAAAAACATCATTTGCTGCATCAAATCCTTGACAACATGGAGGTTTAGAAAACACCCATAGGCCAGGTACACTTGCCTGAACCCTGACTTCCCTGTTCAGACATAGTCTGATGGAATTATCTTCAGACGTTAGAAGCAGCTGCCCCAAAGTGTCCTTGAACTATCTTTCTTGAGCACACAGCGATAACTACTGCTAAGTAAACATTTCTTTAAGTCCTTACAACTAGAATTGTCAGTTAGCCCTTAGTTTGGGGTATTTGCCTCTGAGTTACAGTTATCCTGGTTAGAGCGCATTGTTCATCTGACAGGTGTTTTTGAGCACCTACAGTGGACAGCACAATGGGCAGATCTGTCTGTAAAATGAACTAGCTAGAACCATTTGGGGACACTGTGGAGGGAATGTGAATGTGTGGCAGGTGTTTATTGCGCACTCTCCCACTGTTGGACGTGTGCATCTGTGTGGTGGCTCTGCCTCATCAGATGTGACGTGCTGTCATCGTGGCCGTGAGCATTCATTTGGCTGGCGTTACATGGGGTGAGGGCTGCTGTCACAGCAGAGGCACGGTGACCACTGCGCAGAGTGTGCCACGGCTGTCCGGGAAGGCCAGGCCTTCACTGTGGGCCAGGGTGCTTGTCTGTAGGTGGATAATCTCGCTGCTCCACTTTGTCCTGCTTTCTTCCTTCCGTTATGCAGTTGGTTTTTTTTCTTTTTTTTTCTATGCAGAACTCTATGTTAGAGTATGGCTTCACCTTTTCCCCCAGCAGCCTGGTAATGCCGGAGGAATCACTGTCATTTTACACATCAGGAAACTAAAGCAAAGAGGGCTGTCAGCCTGTAAGAACCCACCCCAGTGCGTTGTGGTAGGGGTGGGATTAGAACTCCCGCCCCATGGCCTCGGCCGTCCACTCGTCTCTAAGGTGCTCACCCAGCAGGTGCTCACTGTGTGTGCCAGGCAGGCTTGGAACTCCGGGTACACCGCATGAACAAAGCAGTGAGAAGTCTGCCCTCCTGTAGCTTGTATGCTGTTTGAGACTGTGAAATGAAAGAAATGCAGAGATTTGGGTGAGCCATTTTTAAATTCAGGGGCTGGAGTTTTTAATTCAGTTTATCACCATACTCGGCAATCCAATTGTTACTCTGGAACACTTAGAGACTTCTTTAAGACTATTTACCCTTGTGAAAATGAGAAGAGAGTTAAAGTGAAACACGATCCTCCTTAGCCTGCAACTAGCAGGATATGGTCTATTTTCCCTTTTTTTCTTAAATTAAAAAAAAAGTGCTTTTATTAATCACAGATGTCCCAAATTTACAGACGGGGACTAAAGGCGGCTTCTCGCCTGCTGGCAGCACTGGGGCTGTGTGTATTCCCGCAGTGGAGCTCCTTCCTGTGGGGCTGAAGGTCGGAGCTGTGCTTGCCCCTTTCCCTTCAGCTTTTTTCTTTTTTTCTTTTAAAAAGGAATCTAGCGTGGACTTTGCGTGAACTCTGACTTCAGTGAAGAAGCCACGTATGTGAGGATTTTTCCCTCTCAAAATAAGAAGGGATCAACTTTAATTGATTTTCTCTCTTGGAGCTTCGGGCATATCCCAGCAGCTCTCTCATGTGCACAGTTGACCATCTTCTAAGTGACTGTCACATGCTGATGGTATCTATTTATGCTGAAGTTCAGTGTGTCCTCTTAATGAGGAATAAGTTGTTTTTAAAAATAGAAACAGAAGGAAGCGATTCATCTAGGTTGCTTCACTCATTCCTCACACATCTAAAAATGACTTTTAGTGTGTCCTGGACACCATGCTAGGCCTGCAATTGTTCCTGTTTTCTGGGGGCTCAGTTTATACGAACATAGCATAGTCAGTTCTGCATTGCCGTGGAGTCCTGGATGCCCCAGCCCTCCGACATTTGTGAGTAGGACTTCATAGTTTATAAAGCTCATTCATTCCCACTGTCTCACGTAATCCTGTTACAGCCCTGAGAAATGGGAAGACTCAGATGCTGCAGTGTTTGCCGGGGCCACAGCTGTGGAGGGGGAACGCCAGCCCCACGCCGACCCTCTGACGCATCCAGTGTTCTTTGTGACATTCTTAATTGATCGTCCATCTGGACCTTGGATCAGTGGGTTTCCCCAAGCTGAAAAGAGGAAAGCAGGCCTCGTGGGAACTGAAGCATTCTTGCAGACAAGAGCTGGTGACGGGGAAAAAGGCGAGACTGAGGGCTGGCTCTTTTTCTTCCAGGAAGGTAGAAGTTGGGGGGAGGCAAGAGACGGGTAACTGAGGATGGGAAACAGGAACAAATACAACTTCCTGGAGTAACAAATGGGTCATTCATGGTATTTCTCTGGTCAATTCTGTCCTGAGCCCTCTCTGTGCCCCTGCACCGACGCCTCACGTGACGGGTAATTCTCCTGGTCACTCAGCCTGGCTCTGCATTGTGAGAAAACGAAGCGTAATTCTGGTGAGAGATGGGGGTCACTACGAGGATATGGCCTTCACCTGCTTTGAGTTATGATCTTGGAAGTAAATAACGGACACACTCTGAACTTGACTGTGAACTTGACCTGTAGTAGTTCCTCCCAACACTGATCAGGGTGTACCACTAACTCAGGACATCACTGTTCAGGTGGTTGACTTAAATTATCAGTCAGTATGCTTATCCTGGGAGAAGGGAAACTGGGAATAGCCTACAGCCAGTTCATTTGCTCACCTGTTTGTCATTTATTCAACACACACTTATTAAGCGCCAAGGGAGCATGAGGCCACCTGCTGGCAACTGGGCCTATAGTGGCAAACAAACAAGACATGGCACCGTCCCACACAAAGGCTGGAGTTCAGAGTCGTGGTCGGCTTCCTGACCTCACAGTCACCCAGCTAGGAAAATGCTGTCACAAACTGGTCACACAGGGCTCTGACCATCAGCTCTCCTCTTGAGGATTACCCTTGTTACTGGGCTGAGCCATCCACGGTCAAATCCTGAGCAAAAAGGTGAGGACAAAATGCTGAGAGGAAGGGAGCATGCCCCCCGCACAAGGTGTGGGTATCTGGGCAGCGGGGCTCACGGCCACTGAGACAGCCATCAGGCCCTCTCCCGGGGAAAGGCAACAGGGTACAGACCGGTAATTTACGATCTTCCCACAGAGACCTAAGAATTCTGCAGCTCTATGTTTATTGTGGGATGCACGCTTACCTAGTGCCCAGTAACTTTGGAAACCTTAATTCTACTTGAGATAAACATTAGCATATGTGATGTAATTCAAAATTTGCAGCAGAGCAGTTGGTCTAGCAAGAAAAGTGTGTTTTTCAGATAACTAAAAATAATAGCAGGCAGTTTATTTCATTCTGTTAATGATGGCATTAAGTTTAAATAATTTTTAAGCTTTTTAAACTCCTGATGTGTGCATCGTTTTGTTTTTTTTTCTGATATGTGCATTCTATCCCCGCCCCCCAGCAAAGCACATGTGCATGGGCTGTTACAATCCATTGACTTAGGCAAAAGGAGTTTCTATAGTGAGAAGAAAACAACTTATTTTTTCAGAGAGAGTCTAATAGCATGACAAATGGAGCATCGTTGTTAAAAACGAAGTGGAAAGAGAAGGGGTCATAATTTCCCCTCTACATTGGCAGACATCTGAAACAAAATTTTTTTTTAAGGTAAAATAAAAAATTCCACAAAATTTCCTTCTAAGTCTGTGATAGCTGCTAGCATTTTTCTAAGTCATGAATATTCCAGCGAAGTAAAATAATGTCCCTGCAGTGATTTGATAAGTAGTTCAGGGAGAAGATTGCCTATTCCCTTCAGAATAGCAGAGTCACAGAATCCTTTGCATTTCGTCTGTGGCACCGATGAGCTCCCACTTTGGGGGGCTCTTATCCTCCGGGCTCCAGCACGGATGTTTGGCCCATGCCACATTTCTAATGCTCAGCCAGCCAGTGAGCAGGAAATCTCTCTTGAACCTGCTTCCCAAAGTGTAGAGGACCAAATCCTATGCAGCTGAGTCCATGGAGAGAAGCTGGGAAATGACGTATCTAATTTCTTTTTCTTTTTGAGCCGTTTTTCCAACAACTAGCTCCTTTCCCAGACAAGGCTGAAATGCCCTGAGAGTCATCCTTATGAAGCCAGCTGGGTGCCATGAAGCATTAGTAATTGACTGCAGTTCATTCTGTCACGCGTGCAGAAACCGCTGCATCTGCTAACCCACAGGGAGGTCTGGATGCTTCAGGGCTGCCTGCGTCCCTGCCCGAGTTGCATGCCCTCTTCCGAGAGCAGCCTTCCTTCTCTGCAAACCTGCAGGCATCACTTGGGGTTCATATTATATGCTGCATTGCTCCCATGCCAAGTCCCCCACATTCTCAACTTTTAGGCTCGAGAAGGTCTACGAAGTTGGTTTATTGGCTTAGGTGGCATTCCCTGTTACTCCTGATGTGTAAATGTTCTGCCTGTGAATGTTAAGACCTGCACTTGACTTAGTTTTGTTAAAGTAAGTGAGCCCCTGGGTCTTTCTCCTGCCTCCTTCACGTCACCCAAAAAGCAGCGGGGCTCTGTGGTGAGCCCGCATCACGGCTCTCACCTCCACCTGGGCACCTCCTTCATAGTTCTTTGTCTTGTGCTGTTGTTTGGCTGAATGAGCGTACGTCAGATAAATGACTATCCTTAAAATATGGGCTGTGAGTCAGCTTGCCCTTTTTCTTTAGGCTGTTGGTTTCTGATGTCTGCGTTCAATGCTTAATGTGTGCCTGCTGTATGCTGGGCACTGGGCAAGTCCCTGGGAGTCTGTTGGGTCTCCGACAGGTGAGACCTGTGCCCCCACAGGTCTGACGTTCTCCTGACACAGTCCACGGTCGTTCGGGCCCAGCTCACTCATAGGCTGGCGTCAGGAATGCTTCGTTCACAAAGCCTTCCGTGATCCCTCCTCTTGTGTCACCTTCTTCTCAGCTCTAACAGTTTGTACCTCGCCCATAGTATACAATAATTACATCATCCAGAAAACACTATGAGGTGGGCCCTGTGGGTGAAGAAACTGGGTGTTACTCATCTCTGTCCAGGGAGAAGTCCAGGGCCCACCTCTGAGTCACACCACAGTAAACGACTCTGAAATCCTCTGCCTGCTGCAGCCAGTACAGTGGCCCGCTAATGGTTGTTGTCCCCCAAAATATTAGTTGAATACCTTATCATCTGGCGTGTGGATCATCCAAACCTTCCTTTGTCCTGTTGTCACTGTAGCAGGAGTTCTGAGACCAGAGACTATGTCTGCCTCTTTCACCCTTTACCTTAAGTCAGCACCTGAGAAAGTCCCTAGGAATGGTTTCAACCTAATGATTTCATTCTCTCCTACCTCTTCCAGACCATACCTAAGGAAAATGAGACTGACGTGGACATGTTTTATATGACTAAAATAAACATATGAAGAAATGTATATGCACACATATTTGTGTGTATGCATATATACATATGGGAGGAAATGGTTACTACTCTTTAACAGATATTGATTGGTTTTGAACCAGTGTTTCCCTTTGAGAAAAGTCTAGATTTTTAAGAATGAGTGATTCTGCTTAAATTGCATCATATGTTTATGGAAGATTATACCCTTCACCAGTCTGTGTCTTGGGCCAAGGGAAGATGGGACAGTAATTAGAAGGGCATGTGCTGTCTAGTCCCAGCGTCGGGAGCACTTGTGGGAAAACGCTGCTGACTCTACATATAATCTCAGGGGTTTTAACTGCAGCAGGGAAGGGGCTCCAGGGCCGCAGAGGTAAATACAGGTAGTGCAGGTGTCGGTACAAAATAATATTTTCAAAGATTAGTTTTAATTATTTTTAAGACTTCAAAAGACAAGACTTGAGAAAATGACAAGCACAGTGAATGATCATCGTCTTCATCATCCTGTTTCCTGAAGTGAAGCATTTTATTCCCTGTCACCGTGGTGGAGCCCCCAGGCCAGAGCTCAGCAGGGACCAAGCGGCGGGCACCAACACTGGCGATCAGGCTATAAAGTAGACCTCAGCTGGCTCCGTGCATTTGTGGAGTGTCCGCTGCTACCTACATTTTGTGGGTTTTTCCTCTTGAAAACTCATCAACCCAGGGTTGGCTGCATTTCATTTTTGTGATCTAGTGAGAAGCTTGATTTGGACATCGTGGGGTTTTTTAAGAGCATTTTGGTTAAGGATAGCTTCTCCTCTCGCATTTCTTTTTTAAATGTGGTGTTACTTTGTTGATAGAGATAACTTTGTCCCGACTGCGAGCAAAGCCCCACGTGCCTTGTGTGGTCTGGCTGGAACAAGAGGCCATGGGGCTCCTCCGATAGACCCACCAACGGGCCTCCCAGACGGGCACCGTTTGTCACAAGTCTCGCCAGGGCAAGCCCGCACCGTTGTTATGCCGTCTGTCACCTAGCTCCCCCTTCCTTGTCGCCTGCAGACTCGCTGTCCGTCTCCAGCAACGACGCCAGCCCGCCTGCCTCCGTGGCCTCCCTGCAGCCCCACACGATCGGGGCCCAGAGCTCTCCCGGCCCCAAGCGGCCCGGCAACACCCTGCGCAAGTGGCTCACCAGCCCCGTGCGGCGGCTCAGCAGCGGCAAGGCCGACGGGCACGTGAAGAAGCTCGCGCACAAGCACAAGAAGAGCAGGGAGGTCCGCAAGAGCGCGGACGCCGGCTCGCAGAAGGACTCAGACGACAGCGCAGCCACCCCACAGGACGAGACCGTGGAAGAGGTGAGCGTGCCAGCGGGGCGGCCTTAGCTGCGGAAGTCGCGGAAGGCCGGACACCTTCCCGTGTTTCTTTTCACCGTTTTTTTTTGCAATTGCAGGAGTAGTTGCTTGTTTTCGTAGTAAACTGATTTGGTTGTTTTCTGTGCTTACCCAGACATTACCATCAACATCTCTGCTTAGCAGGCTGTTAGATTCAGTGGGGGCAGCATGAAAGAGGGTTGGAACAGCTGCCCCCTGGTAGCAGGGTAGAAGTCACAGCACCAGGAGCTCGTGCCCCAGGCTCGGTCACCACCACCTCCATCCCGCCCCCTTACCCGGGCCAGGAGGAAGTGGGCGCAGCAGCCCCTCTACCCTCCCCTCCCCGTTCCACCAGGAGGCAGAGCCAGGAGGCACCGGGTGGAGCCGCAGAAGATCTGAGTAGTCCCTGAGGTCAGCACTTTGCAGGGAAAGCTCAGATTTGAAACTTGGAAGGACTTGTGGAATGTTTGCATTCTCTAATTATTTTTCCCAATATCTATAGTTACAGCTTGTCCTGAGTAGAAAATACCAAATTGATTTACTCCAGTGACCCAGTGGTAAATACCAGGTTATTCCCTTGCCACCAAAGATAAATGGATGTAGGTCAGCTAGAAATTTTTTTAATTTCCTTTTGGTTAGGTGGGTACGCTTTAAATTTACTGCAAGAAACAGAATTCCTATGTGACGCCTGAGATGGTGTGTCAGTAAGGGGCCCTCCAAGTCATTAACTTGGAGCCCTCCACTCCCAAATCCCACATAGGCTCAAGAAAGAAAAGACAGACAGAGACAGGTTCAGATTCATATCATTTCATTTATTTGGCAGATATGTGTTTTCTGCTGGGTTTTTTCCTGGGCATATTTTGACCATGAGCTTTCTCATTGGAGTGTGTGGGTCATTATGTACTTATGTATCTGCTTTATAAATCTGTGTCCTCTTAGTAAAACTAAAACAACTTTTTTTCTAAAAGCAAGAACAGAGGGAAAGAATACGTAATTTGGATTCTTAAAATGCATCTTGGGTTATATTTTTTTATGCCCTTACTATTTCAGTGAATTTTCCTATTTCAAGGTACCCAAAATGAAATTGGCAGGCTGAATCAACATGAGGGTCATGGCTCAAATTTTTGAACCCGTTCTTATTGGCTTCTTGAAGATGAGATGTGTTCAGAGCCTAACGGATAATGTTGACAGTCCCTTAAAACAACAGAGTCAGTGGCCCATGCCTCGTCCAAGTTGATGAGCAAGGTAGCTGGGTCGCAGGAAGGAAGTGACAAGTTACCATAGAAGTCAAGAAGGGCTGTTTCGGATTCCTGCCATCTGTCTCTCTGTCCTCATTACGCTTTTCCAGTTGACCCTTTAGGACCCAGTGCCCGTGAATGGGCCTGGGTGGTCACAGCCTAGAACATAACCAGCAAATGTTGATTTGCTTTCAGAGAGGCCGGAACGAAGGCCTCAGCAGCGGCACCCTCTCCAAATCCTCCTCCTCGGGGATGCAGAGCTGTGGGGAAGAGGAAGGCGAGGAGGGGGCAGACGCCGTGCCCCTGCCCCCGCCCATGGCCATCCAGCAGCACAGCCTTCTCCAGCCGGACTCACAGGATGACAAGGTAAGGGGCACACGGGCCAGGCTGGACGTGGCAGGGTGGGGGAGGGGTGCCATGACTGCTCTGCGCAGGGGCAGGGCGCTCAAGCGAGCTGCTCCACACCAGCCTCCTCTGAGGAGACAGGTGGAAAAGGCCCCCCAGTGACGTGCTTTTCCAGGCAGAGTCAGCCTGGTTGCACCCCAAAAGTGTACATAACAAAGCCATTTAGAGTGAGCTGTAGGTCAGCACAGTTTCACATGCATGTGTGGCTCAGTGCATTTTAATGGGGCTTTAGTAATTGCTGCTTGTAAAGTAATTTTAAAGTCTCCCGATGTGTTGATTAGAGTCCCCGAGAGCCATCAGAGAAGTCTACCTGAACACAGCACTAAAAGATCAGTTGGTCATCTTGTTCTCTCTATGAGGTGTTTTTGCACACAGGTTTCTCTTTTAAGATGAGATGATATCACTGTCCAATTACTTTTTCCAGCAGGGCAAGCATTAGTTTGTAGGATCAATACACTGGAGTGTGGGCATAGTTGTCAAAGTGTAGAAATCAGTTGAAAGCATGAATCTCCTCTTTGCATATGTGCAGAGGTATTAAGCCAAGTTAATTTTCTTTCCCTGAGTTCTTACATAATCTGTCGTTTTTTCTACATCCCCATTGTAGAACCCTAAAAATAAAATAGCAAAAAGGAAACCTGATAAATACAGCTGCACATCCACTGGCCCATTGTGCCCCTGAAAACTGTCAGGTATTGAAAATCATGCTCCAAAGTCATTGCTGGGCTTTTGTTTTTTGGCGTTTTTTGGCAGTAACTTAAATTTTCTGAATAAAAGAGATGTGTTTTCAACAATTTTTCTCCATCCTTTCCGTTTTTCCTCCCCTTCCTCCCTTGTCAGTGCTAGTGCAATCATTTGCCGGATTAATCACCCTGTATTTTACGACCCAGGATCTGCCATGGCCACTGGTTGGCAGCTGTGAGGCCAGGTCATGTCACACATTAGGCAGACCCAAGGCAGACACTTGCACAGCCTCTTCTTTATAGGAATCTACGCCCTTCTCCCTTTCCAACACGAAGCCCGGGCACTGTTAGGTGCCGTGGGTCTTGGAACACGGGCCATGAGCTATAGAACTTAGCTTGGGTTTGGGTCCTGGAGTTTTGTGTGCACAGAGTGACTAGCCAGGACATGGGGGCTGTGTGGTTTCACTGACATTTCCCAAGCTATGTTGCAATACTCTAAGCCAGGCATCCTCAAACTATGGCCCGAGGGCCACCTAGCACATTTATCCGGCCCTCTGGGTGCTGCCGCTGCCTGTCCTGCTTATCCCGGGCCCACAGTGGAGGAACAGTGAACTGGCCCCCTATTTAAAAAGTTTGAGGACCCCTGCTCTAAGCCATACCTTTTTTAAAAGCAGAAAACTAAAATTTGTTAAATCTGATTGCTTATCCAAACAATGAGGGGGCTGGGCCTTGTTGACGTATTCACCTAGTGAGGGCGTGCTTTTTCTCCATGTAAACAGTGAATGGCACTATATTCCTCTGTTTGCTAGAATCATTTATTGGTTATTGTGTTACCTCATTGAGTATGATCAATAGCAGTACTTCATTTACAGAAATCTGTAGTGATGTTCCCAGACAGTATATTATCCTGTGACTAATTTTTTGTTTTGTTCTGTTTTCTCTTTTTGTAAACTTTCACTGCAGCATTATGTTGATTTGTGTTCTGTGTCTGTTTTGGCTCAGTTTCCTTACCTTTCCATATGAATTTTTTTCTTTGTTTTCTTCACCCCATATTCCATATTTCATTAGACCAAACCAACATTTGTTTTGCAAAGTGCACATTTTGATCCACACATGTAAAAGCCTCGTTGTAAATGTATAAACCTGTATCTGTCTGCTGTGAGACACGCATGGCTGGGACAGTAGCCGTGTGCCGCATGCATCTCTGCTGTCCTTAATATGAAGCAAGGTTCATATTATGCCCCTCTAGTTCCCGATTAATTAACAGTGCAAGTAATCTGCAAACACCCCGTGTTTGCTAATTACTGAAACTCCAATTTAGCAGCCCCTCCCCCAGATTCCCTGACTGTCCGCCCTGTTACGCCCTCGATTCTAGCCATAAGTGGCATCTGATAGGTTGTGAGGCCTCAGCTCTCCTGTACTCTGCACTAATCATGGGGAAATGGATGGCACAGAAAATGGTGAGCTCGTCCCCCTCCTCCCCTGTCTGGTCACCGCACCCTGCTCCTTGCCTCTTTCTCGTTTCTTTCTTTTCTTAATCCCATAAACACAGTAAAGCCATTTTTAGTATCCTGTTTTGTTTCCTGATTATTCAAGGATTCACTCGTTAGACCTTAAGCCTCTCATTCTTCCATAGATCAGATTCTGTATTTTTTCTCCTTAGCCTAGAGCCTCGCCGGCAGTTGTGAAAGTTACAGTTAGAATATTCCTGGGCCCAGTCACCTCTGAAAAACATTACGATGTTACATGACTGCGGATTAAAAACAGACTTTGTCTGCTTCCCACATGTATCCCAGACAGGTTTTATTTAATGTTTCATGTCAGAATATTGTAAATTTAAAAGGATGACTTTAAATAAATGCAAACAAAGACAAACTTGTGGTCTTTTTGTCTGGAATTACTTTTAAAAAGAGCTCGAGCTTGCAGGGGAATTTACTGTCTGTCCAGTTACTAACGCGAGGCCTTCCCCTCCCCCCTCCTTTTTTTCTTAACTTCTTCCGTAGGCCTCTTCTCGGTTATTGGTCCGCCCCACCAGCTCTGAAACACCGAGTGCAGCCGAGCTTGTCAGTGCGATTGAGGAACTCGTGAAAAGCAAGATGGTAAGGCCTCCCAGAGACAGACCGAGCTTTGGAAGCTGCTCCGATTTGCCACCTGCAGATGGATTTGCCCTCATTTGTGCATTGCTCTGGGCTACAGAATGTAGCTGTGGCTTATTGCACAGCTGAATTATCCCTAACACCACCCTCACTTTTGACCAACAGCAAATTTGGGGGTCCCCACGACCACCCTCAGGTTCACTGATTTGTTTGAAGGACACACAGAACTCAGAGAAGCCGTTATTCCCACAGCTGCGGTTTATCACCATGAAAGGGCATAGGTTACAATCAGCCAAGGGACGCCCTGCATGGCGCAGGGCCTAGGAGAGTGCTGGGTCCAAGCCCCTAGCTGTCCTTTCCTGGTGAAGGAAAGCACTGACTTCTGCCAGCAGTGTTGGTGTGGCAGTTGGGACAGAGTATTGCCAACCTTGACAGCTCACCCGAGCCTTGGTGTTGGGAGTTTCTTTTTAGGGCTCAGTCACATGCACGTGGTTGACTGCTCTGTGTGTCTGACCTTGGTCTCCTGCCCCTCCACAGATGGAGATATTGTCACAGTATTGGCATAGCCTGTCTGTCTTGGCCCGAGGCCCCCAGGTATGCGGGACATTCCAGGGCCTTAGAGGTTCCCTTGCAGGAGCCAAGGACAGCCTCTGACTGCACACGCGACTGACTGTATCCATAGCATGTATATGTCGACTCCAGTCTAAATACATGCCTGGGGCAGCGGGACCCACAGATAGGTTCACAGTTTTCTTATGTTATCTCTGAGATCTTTCATTTGGGTTTACAGCATATGAGAAAAGGGTTTGCATTAATACATAAGGGCTTTATTCTCTTAGTGACCTCTGTGTTACCTGTTGGTCAGTGTGGATTCATTTAATAAGAGCCCAAAATTAAATGTTGATTCTTTGAAGTTAGACAGGCATACACTGCTTCTGATTCAAATCGATTAATTTCTATTTCTCTAGTTTTCTTAACTATGAAATGGAAAAACCACTGATAAACCACTAATGGTAACAACTTTTTATACTAGCAAATTCTACTACCTTGTAAAGGTATTTAACATCTTTTAAAAGCCACCCCTCCCAAAGTAAAAGCGCTCAGCCTCTTCTGCCAATCCATTCTCCAGCAGCAACCACTGCGAGCAGTTGGACATGTTTCCTCCAGATGTTTTCCTTGCTGGTGCAGGTGTATCCGCGACATATGCATGAGTGCATGCTTTTCTTTTAAAATGGATTTATTCAATTTTTAAGATTCTAAGACTTAATATGTCTTGAGGATCTTCTGATGTCAATATATACATATTACCTCTTCCCCTTTAATAACTCTAATATTCCATTATATGCATTATTTGATAATACCATTGAGAGCTTAATCTAAACCAGGTGCTATACTAAGTGTGAGCGTATATTAATTTAAATATACTCCCCCACATCAACCTTATGAGGTAAGCATGCATTACTATCCCATTTTACAGATCAGGAAACTGAGGCACACAAAACATTTAAAAATTTGACTACTAAGGGTCAGAAACATTATACTATAATTTATTTAAATAAATTCCTACTATATTAAAGTTGTTCCCAGTTTTTCACTATTATAAACATCTATGTTCATTACATATTTGTGGTTATATTTGTAGGGTGGATTTCCAGTGTTGGAATTGCTAGGTCAAAGAGTATATTTCTTTAAAGTTACGTGTTTTTATCTTTTGCATTCGGGTATTAACTAGGTACCAGATATATCATTCCTATTTCTTCTACCCCTTAATAGCCTCTGATGAAGCTAGTTGACTGGATCAAATGTGAATTATATAAAGAAAATATTCAGACTGGTATGTTACCCCGCCATAGCTAAGAATTTCTCCCTGGGCAGTCACACTGTGTTCTGGAAAAGACAAAATGAGCTTTGAAGTTAGACAGGAAGGTTGCTAGGACTTGGTAGCTAATTCATAAATTCTGACTCCACTAGTCAAGAATTTGGAATCACACCGATATGAATTGAATTACAACCACATGCTTGGTGTCTCTTTAAGAAATAAGTTGTTTAAATGGTTGAAACAAAGGGTACTTAAAATGTATGCAGTGAGTTTTTAAGCATCCTTAAACATTTTTTAAAAAGCCATTTATATACATTAGTTAGATGATCATTAAAATCATTCTCGTCTAATAATTGAAATGGTTTCCCAGGGAATACTATGAACCAACACTTCGTCAACCTGCTGGTCATTATTCTGCAAGTATTTAAGTTGTATTCTGTTTTATGTGGTCTCTGATTGATTTGTAGTTAATTCGAGTGGACTTCCAAATGGAGTATTGGCCTGTGGCGTGGTCCCTTCCAGCTCTTATTGGTTTATTCTCCTTTCTCAATTCTGAGGAATTAAACGTTCTCAATTTACTCAGTTGAAACTAAGTTATTTCTGCACACTGATGTCTCTCCTTAAGTGGAAGGACATAACACCGTTGGCACAGTGAGAAGGGCAGAGGTTTGGGGGTCGGATGGACGTGGGCTCACAACCTCCTGCTTACAGTGGATCTCCACCAGCACGTGCTCAGCCTCTCTGAGCCGGGTCTTTGAGCTGCACATGGGATGCTGTTGGTTGAACTCCTGGGAAGGTTCCATGCACATGGGCATTCTCTCTCCTCCCTGGGAAGACCACATTTTTGTACTTTATGTGACAGAGTCACCTCTTCTTCATTCTGCCGTGGGATGTAATCTGAACTCTGCCTTCTTTTTCTGGTTCAAGGGAAACATAACTCTGCATTGATTTGCTGTCACTAATCCTCTGATGTCAAATGGGAACTACTTTTTTGTCAGTAAAAATTTCAGTGAATCGTTTTAATATCCTTCATCCTCTCCTGCTGCCTGTGACCATGCTGTGGACCCTTAGTCATCCACGTTCATTTTCTTGGGGGAGATTTCTGAGGCTGTCAGAACTAATGCCTTCGGAACTGGATTTGAATACTGCATTGTTTATCCATCAGAGGCTACACGTTAATTTATTTGGTTGGGGAGGAGAGGAGAGAAGGTATTCAACTGTTATGCAGTTGTTTTAAACGTTGTGCATTTTTCCTACACGTTGGTAATAGCGTAATAGTAGCCTACCACCCCAGTAACTGTTTCAATTTGACTTCGGGGTTTTCTTCTCTTCACTGATAAAAATATAAAAAAAGATACAAGAAAGAATAAAAATAAATGAAATAGCATCTAACTCAAGAGGTTAGAAAAACCAAATAAAAACAAAAGGAATGAATTCATAGATAAAAGCAGACGTTAATGAGTTGGAAAACAGTAGAATAATAAAACCAGAAATCTGTTCTCTGTATAAATATGGACATTAGGTAACCTAAAGAAAATAGCAGAAATTCAAAGAATTAAGAAATTATAAGGGAGGAATAAACTGAAGAAATTCAAACAATCATAAAACATTACTTTGTTCAACTCTCTGAAACTAAATCTGAAATGAAACGTGGATGAAATGGGCAGTTCCCTAAAAAAATTAAATTTATCAGAACTAACTTCAGAAGAGGGAGAATATCTTTGCAGACCTATCCTCATATAAGAAATAGAGAAAGGTGACAAGGACAAAAAGAACTGTGAAGTCCCAGTTATTTCATTTGAGGTAGCGTTATGCTGGTGACAACCTTTTCACTCACATTTGTGTAAGAGGTAAATGGGCCACAGGGAGGGATTGAGCGTCATTAATGTGACAAGGACATATGACCATGACTGCCTTCCCGTCAGGACATCTGCACCCTCTCGGGTGGCCCCTCTTGGTCAGGGCAGGTCAGATCGGAGCACAGGCAGCCAGAGGGGCCTGAGACTCCTTTGTTTCGGGTCTGCACAGACGGTCCACCGGTTATGGAAGACAGGTCCCCAGGGGCACTGATGAAGTCCATGTCTTAACCTCTTCGCTGTCTCCTGGAGCCTTTCTTTTCTGTCTTCTCGTTGGTCAAGTGAACAGAATTCAATCTAACGAGTTTCAGCTGTCCAGACAGGTGACAGGGCCCAGTGTTCGCCCCTTGC
>VSMD01095109.1:0-28240 GCA_008750895.1 Mirza zaza
TAAGGGAGATGGTGCTTTAGTTTGCCTAATACGTTGATGGATCCTGGATAGGCAAAGCTGGGCTTAGATAGAGTTCAGTTTTGGAGAAGGAATCAGGAAGAGTTGAGTTACTCTGCATAAAATCATGAAGAACAGAGTTGAAAAAAGGAAAAGAGATGGAAAGAAAGAAGTGATAGCAAGATCCTGAGATACCAGAGAGACCCATGGGATGGGACATTAGGGAAGGTCTTGACGATGGGCAGAGGGCTGAGACTATATATGCCTAGCATTATTCTAGGGCATGAGGACCCAATATATGCCTAGCATTATTCTAGGGCATGAGGACCACGCCTCGAACAAAATAGACAAGGTCCCTGGGAACTCACAATCCAGTGAAATGACAGACAATAAATAACTGAACAAATAAATAGATGAGAAAACAAAGCAGAGGATGTGATGGTGAGTGGCAGCTCTGCTTGAGAACGGATGGTTGCCTTGCAGAGGCAATACTGAAGCAGAATATTCCCATCAGGAATTTACAACCCTCTATGGTGCTGGAGGTCTAGGCCCGCCGGGAGCAGAGCGCCCCCAGTCCGTGTGGGTTACAGACCAATCATCTCATTTCTCCTGCTAATCCTTTGCCCTTTCCCCATGATGATGTAATGTTATTTTCCAGCGGACAATAAATATGTATTAAGCTCTTCTTTCTACGCTATAGGGACATACATGCCACTCAGAGGGTACAGTCAAGGTTGTCGCTGAAGAGCGAGTCCGTGGACTCTGCTCCCCTTCGGTCTTTAAGGAAAGGCAGCCAGTGGGCTGCTGGTTTGAAATTATTTGATCTCACGCTTGCCTAGAAGCAGAAGAATCAAGCAGACTCCTTAAGCTCCTCACCTGTCCTGACGGAAGGATGCACTCCACGCTCTCGCAGAGGAAGGACGTTTCTTTCTAATCCCTGGGTGGCGGACGCTGACGTCCTTGTCCTGCCGGCCGTGCAAGGGCACCAGCTCCCGGTTCTGAGAAAGCGCTGAGCCCACGTTGCCTCACCGCCCGCCAGTCAAGAGGGAAGGAAAAGAAGGAGCTCCACCTAGTGTCGCTGCGAAGCAAGACCAACGGCAACCCGACGATTAACTCCTTTCCGAAGGTCGGTTACCAAAAGAACAAACACACCTTGTCTTCTGCCAGGAAGAAGCCAGCGCTGCTGGATCGTAGGAATTCAGCGCAAGATACGAGCCAGGTATGAGCCTTTGGGTGGGAATGAACCCGGGGACGCAGACAAGACAAGTGACTACGCATAGGATGTTTAGGGCAGAGCCCACCATTACGCACAGTCTTGTTGGTGTTACACAGTCCAGGTCTGGGGACTTGACGACATCCAGAGCAACCCGCGGAGGCCCATAAACTGGGTCCTGTAGATATACGACTTTTGGAGCGTTTGTATATGTATTTGTAATTGATGGATCATAGGGTTCACGTATCTTCAACTTTAGTAAATACTTGACACTATCGGAGGGGTTCCCTTTGCTCCTATCCCTTTCAGAAGTTGATAGCCAGCCGTTTTCAATTTTATCATTCTGATGAGTGTGGTAATGATACCTGATGGCGTTTTAGTTGGCATTCCCTTAATTGTAGGCGAAGTCAAGCACTTTCCATATATTTCTTGGCTATGTAGATAACCTCTTTTGTGAATTACCTATTCAAGTCTATTGCCCAATTTCCCAAGGTCTTTTTCTTAATTATTTATAATAGTTCTTTATATATTCTGGTTGAGAAGCCTTTATTAGTTAAATATGTTGAGACATAGTCCTCCCCTCAAGGCTTGTTTTTTCATTGACTTAATTGGTATCTCTAAATGAACAGAGGTTTTTAATTTTAATGGAACCCAATTTATAACTCTTTTTTTTTTTTTTTTTTTTGAGACAGAGTCTTGCTTTGTTGCCCAGGCTAGAGTGAGTGCCATGGCGTCAGCCTAGCTCACAGCAACCTCAAACTCCTGGGCTCAAGCAATCCTTCTGCCTCAGCCTCCTGAGTAGCTGGGACTACAGGCATGTGCCACCATGCCCGGCTAATTTTTTCTATATATATTTGATGGCCAATTAATTTGTTTCCATTTTATAGTAGAGACGGGGTCTCACTCTTGCTCAGGCTGGTTTCGAACTCCTGACCTCGAGCAATCCGCCCATCTCGGCCTCCCGGAGTGCTAGGATTACAGGCGTGAGCCACCGCGCCGGGCCTATAACTCTTCTATGATTTGTATTTTGTGTCCTATTTTAAAAAGATTTCCCTACACTGAGTACAAGAAGATATAGTCCTATATTACCTTTCAAAAGCTTTATTGTTATGCTTTTTGCATTTAGGCCCAAATCTCCTTATATTGACATTTTATTGGACAGAAGGTAGTGATCAAAATTTGTTTTTTTATATGGACTTTCATTTGTCCCAGATCTATGTATTGGAAAGAGTGCTCTTCCCACTGTACTGTGGAACTACTTTTGTCTGTTTGTGTCTGTTTGTGTCTGAATTTGTTTTGGCATGAGCTATTCTGTTCCATTGTTCTACATTGCCTAAATATCAAACTGTCCTAGTGATCTACAGATTCAGTGCAATACCTATCAAAATTCAAAATTCCAGTGTCATTTTTCACAAATAGAGAAAAAGCAATCCTAAATTTCAAATGGAACCACAAAAAGAGCCCAAATAGCCAAGGCAATCATGAGCAAAAAGAACAAAGGTGGAAGCATCACACTACCTGCTTTAAAACTATTCTACAAAGCTATAATAATTAAAACAACATGGTACTAGCAAAAAAACCTAAAACTAGTTACGTAGACCAATGGAACAGAATAGAGAGCCCAGAAATGGTCCTGTGCATGGAAGGTCAATTGATTTTGACAGAGGTGCCAAGAATACACAATGGAAAAGGCTAGTTTCCTCAATAAATAGTGTTGGGAAAAATTGGATATCCACATGCAGAGGAATAAAATTAGATTCTTGTCTCATACTATATATGAAAATCAACTCAAAATGGATTAAAGACTTAAACATAAGGCCCAAAACTGTAAAACTACTGGAAGAAAACCTAGGGGAAAAACTATATGACATTGGTCTGGGCAATGATTTTTTTTTTAGATTTGACCCCAAAAGCACAGGGAACAAAAGCAAAAATAGATGAATGATATTATATCAAACTAAAAATGTGTGCACAGCAAAGGAAACAATAACAGTGTGAAGAGACAACCTACAGGCTCAGAGAAAATATTTGCAAGCCATATATCTGATAAGAAGTTAACATTCAAAATATATAAGGAACTTAAACAACTCATTAGCAAGAAAACAAAAACCCATTTAAAAATGGGAAAAAGGCTTGAATGGACATTTCTCAAAAGAAGGCATACAAATGGCCAACAGATACATGGAAAAAATGTTCAACATTGCTAACCATTAGGGAAATACAAATTAAAACCACAATTTGATATCATCTTACACCTGTCAGAATGGCTATTACAAAAAAGACAAAAGATAAGTGTCAGCAAGGAAGTGGAGAATGAACACTTATACACTGTTGGTAGGTATGTAAATTAGTATAGCCATATGTAAAACTGTACAAAGTTTCCTCAAAAAAACCAAAAATAAATTTGCCATATGACCCAGCAATCCTACTTATGGGCATTTGCCCAAAGGATTTGAAATCACTTTATCAAAAGGATGTCTGGACTTATGGTAGCACTGTTATTCATGATAGCCAAAATATGGAATCAATCTAAGTGTTCATCAACAGATGAATGGATCAAGTGTGGCACATATACACAATGGTATACTACTCAGCCTTTAAAAAGAAGAAAATTCAGTCTTTTGAGACAACACAGATGGAATTAGAGAATATTATGCTAAGGGAAATAAGCCAGGCACAGAAAGACAATATTTCATGTTCTCACTCATATGTGGAATCTAAAATAATTGAAATCAGAGAAGCAGAGAGTAAAATGGTGGTCACAGAGGATGAAGGATGAGGAGAATGGGGAGATGATGGTCAAAGGGTACAAAATCTCAGTAAGACATTATGTTTTTTAGCTCTATTGCAGAGTGTGGTGAATATAGTTCATAATAGTGTATTACACATTTTGAAATTGTTAAGAGTAAATTTCAAATGTTCTCATCACAAAAAAAGATAAGTATTTGAGGGGATTGATATATTAATTAGCTTGATTTAATTATTCCAAATTGTATTCATAAATCATAAGATCACTTTGAACTTCATAAATATATACAATCTAGAGGCTATGGGAGGAAAATTAACATCTGTATGATATTAACCACTTCGGTACGAGTGTCAACTATAGTCGATAGCCACAGATAAACGTGCACAGCCGACCGTCGACAGCCATGATATGAAGGCGCACAGCCAAGCATCGACTTTAGTCTATAATTTTGAATTGACTTTTCTAATTTTTCATTTATCAAAATAAAATTGTGAACATTTAAAAATAACGTAATAAAAACATATTATATGTTACCTATTCTGATTTACATTACAAGTAAAGCTGCCTGTAAAGTAAAACAAGCTTTCAGTGCTTTAAAGCTTTCCTCATCACACAAGAGCAAAACAGATTCATCTTCAATGCACAGCACAAACTATCGTGTGGACTGTGAGTGCCAGCTGTGGGCAAGGTTTCGTGGCTGGTGAGTGCCGTACCGAAGTGGTTTAGTACATAATAGGTGAACATGACATGTCTTTCTATTTACATAGGTCTTCTTTAATTTCTCTTAATAATGCTTTATAATTTTCATATAAAGGTCTTGGACATCTTTGGTCAGCTTTATTTCTAGGTATTCTATATTTTATGTTTCTGTAAATATTATTTTTTAAAATAGACTTTAATTTTTTCGAGCAGTTGTAGGTTCACAGAAAAATTGAGTGGGGCTTGCAGGGATTTCCTGTATACACCCCTGCCTCTCCCACTATCAACATCCTCTAACAGAGTGGTATGTTTGTTATAATTGATGAGCCTACATGGATACATCATTATAATCCAAAGTCCATAGTTTACATTAAGGTTCACTCTTGGTATTTTATATTCTAAGAGTTTTGACAAACATATAATGGCATGTATCCACCATAATAGTATCATAACAAGTATTTTAACTGTCCTAGAAATTCTCTATGCTCCACCTATTCACCCCTTCTTCCCTCCTAACCCCTGGCAACCATTGATCCCTTTAGTGTCTCCATAATTTTGCCTTTTCCAGAATGTTCTATAGTTGGAATCATACAAATTGTCTTATTTTACTTAGTAATATATGTTTAAGATTCCCCCATGTCTTTTCATGATTGAAGTCATTTCTTTCTAGCACTGAATAGTATTCCATCATCTGGATCTACTACAGTTTATCTATTAAGCTACTGAAGGATATCTTGGTTGCTTCCAAGTTTTGGCAATTATGAATAAAACTGCTATAAACATTTGCATGCAGGTTTTGTGTAGACATACGTTTTCAATTCCTTTGGGTAAATACCAATGAGTGCAATTGCTGACTCCTATGGTAACAGTATGTTTAATTTTGTAAGAAATTGCCAAACTGTCTTCCAAGGTAGCTGTACCATTTTGAATTCCCATGAGCAATAAAGGTGAATTCCTGTCACTCTACATCTTCACCAGTATTTGGTGTTGTCATTGTTTTGGATATTAGCCATTATTATTATTATTTTGAGACAGATTCTTGCTGTGTTGCTCGGGCTAATTTGGAATTCCTGGGACAAATAATCCTCCCAACCCAAGCCTCCTGAGTAGCTGGGATTACAGGCCCATCACCACACGCAACTGGATATTGGCCATTCTAATAGGTATGTAGTGGTACCTCATTGTTTTTTTTTTCTTTAATTTTTTTTTATTTCAGCATATTATGGGGGTTCAGATTTTAAGGTTTCAATAAATGCCCTTTCCCCCCCTACCTCATTGTTTTAATTTGCATTTCCCTGATGACATATTATATTGAGCATCTTCTTTTATGTTTATTTGGCATCTGTATATCTTCTTTGGTGAAATGTCTTTTCAGGTCTTTTGCCCATTTTTATTCAGGTTGTTTTATTGTTGTTGAAATTAAGAGTTCTTTGTATATTTTGATAACAATCCTTTCTCAGACTGGACTTTGGTAAATATTGTCTCCTACTCTATGTCTTTTCTTCTCATCTCTTGAAAGTATCATTTGTAGAACAGTCATTTTTGTTTTAGTGAAATCAATTTCATCAATTATTTCTTTACGGATTGTGCCTTTGGTGTTGTCCCACTCTTTTATTTTTGATATTAGCAATTTATATCTTTTATCTTTTTTTCTTAGCCTAGCTAGAGGCTTATTTATTTTATTAATCTTTTTTTCATAGAATAAGCTTTGGTTTTGTTGTTTTTCTCTATTGGCTTCCTATTTTCAATGGTTTCTATTCTAACTTGTATTATTTATCTTCTTCTGCATACTTTGGATTAATTTACTCTTCTTTTTCTAGTTACCTAAAGTAAAAGCTTGGATTATTGATTTTAAATATTCTTTTCTTTTCTAATATAGTATTTGCATTCAATGCTCCAAATTTCCCTCTAAGCACTGCTTTCATCATATTCCACAAATTTTTATAGGTTGTATTTTCATTTTCATTTAGCTTAAAATGTTTTAAAATTTCTTTTGAGATTGCTTCTTTGACCCATATGTTATTAGGAAGTGTGTTATTTAATCTCTAAGTATTTCAGTTTCTAGCTATTGTTCTGTTACTGATTTTTCATTTAATTCCATTGTGGTGTGAGAATAGACATCATGATGTCTACTCTTTTGAATTTATTAAAGTGTGTTTTATGGTCCAGAAATGTAGTCTGTCTTGGTAAATGTTCCATGTGAGCTTCAGAAGCATGTATAGCCTGCTGTTGTTTGATTAAATGGCCAAAGATGTCCATTTTATCTAGCTGATTGATGGTGTTGTTGAGTTTTCCTCTGTCCTGACTGATTTTCTACCTGTTGTATCTGTCCATTTCTGATAGGGTGGTGTTAAATTCTCCAACTGTAACAGTGGATTAATCTATTTCCTCTTGCAATTCTACCAGTTTTTGCCTTATGTATTTGACATTCTCTTATTAGGTACATACACATTAAGGATTTTTATGTCTTTTTCTTGGAGAATTGATTATTTTATCATTATGTAGTATCCCTCTTTATCCCTGATAGGTTTCCTTGCTCTGAAGTCTGCTTTGTCTGAAATTAATATAGCCATTCCCACTTTATTTTAATTAGTATTATCATGGTATATCTTTCTCCATCCATCTACTTCTATTCTATTTATGTATATTAAAGTAGATTTCTCGTAGACAACATATATTTGGATCTTGCTTTTGGATCCACTCTGACAATCTGTCTTTTAATTGGTTCACTTAGAATATTGACATTCAAAGTAATTACTGATATAGTTGGATTAATATCTACCATATTTGCTACTGCTTTCTCTTTGTTTCCTTTGTTTCTGTTTTTGTCTTCCACTCTTTTTCTGCCTTCTGTGGTTTTATTTGACTATATATATATATTTCATTTTCTTTCCTGTCTTAGTATATCAATTGTACCTGTCTTTTAAAAATGTTTTTTTGTAGTTGCCCTGGAGTTTGCATTTTACATTTACAGCTAATCCAAATCCACTTTCAAATAACATTATACCATTTGAAAGCACAAGTTCTTTATAATAAAAAAATATTCATAATTCCTCCCTTCCATCCCTTGTATCATTGCTGTCATTCATTTCATTTACACATTAGCACACAGAGTCATATATAAGGACATACAAAATTGAATACATTATTATTTTTAACAATAAGAATATTATTTTAGTCAATTAAGAGTAAGAAAATTAGGCCAAGTGCGGTGGTTTATACCTGTAATCCTAGCACTCTGGGAGGCCAAGGCAGGAAGCTCACTCAAGGTCAGGAGTTCGAAACCAGCCTGAGCAAGAGCAAGACCCTGTCTCTACTAAAAATAGAAGAAATTAATTGGCCAACTAAAAATATATAGAAAAAATTAGCCGGGCATGGTGGCACATGCCTGTAGTCCCAGCTACTAGGGAGGCTGAGGCAGAAGGATTGCTTGAGCCCAGGAGTTCGAGGTTACTGTGAGCTAGGCTGACACCATGGCACTCTAGCCCAGACAACAGAGTAGGAAAAATCTACCTCAAAAAAAAAAGAGTAAGAAAAATAAGTTTGTTTTTACCTTTACTTATTCCTTCTCTAATTATCATCTTTTCTTTATGTAGACCCAAATTCTGATTTATATCATTTCCCTTCTCTCTGAAACTTTCTTTAACATTTTTTGTGCAGCAGGTCTACTAGCAACAAATCCCTTCATTTTTAATTTGTGTGAGAAAGTCTTTATTTCTCTTTCACTTTTGAAGGATGAATTCCCAGGGTACAGAATTCTAGGTTGGTGTTTGTTTCCTCTCAACACTTTAAATATTAGATTCTATTCTCTTCTTGCTTGCATGGTTTCTCAGTAGACATTGGATATAATTCTTACCTTTACTCCTCTATAGCTATTTTTTTGCCTTGCTTTTTTCAAGAGTTTTTCTTTATCTTTGATTTTTTGAAATTTGAAGATGATATGTTCAGGTGTAGGGGTTGGGTTTATTTTGAGGAGGATGGGGAGTAGGCATTTATCCTGCTTGGTGATCTCTATAAAACAACTCCTAGAACTAATAAGTGAATTGAGCAAGTCACAGTATACAAGATCAACATGCAAGTGAATTGTATTTCTATAATAAATACATGGCAATCAAAATTAAAAACAATACTATTTATAATTTCTGAAAAAAAAACTTAGATATAAACCTAATAAAACATGTACTGGACTTGTATGCTGAAAATGCAAAATGCTGATGAAAAAGTTTAAAGATCTTAAAAATGAAGGAATGTATTATGTTCATGGATTGGAAGATCAACAAAGTAAAGATGTCTATTGTCCCTAAATTGAACTATAGTTTTTAAAAAGCTTTGTTTTAGCCACTGGTTTTACTCTCCTTTCTTGAAAATACTTATGGAAGATTTCAACAAGTAGCAAATTGGAGTGATTTATGCTTGCACTGTCTATTCTTCACAACTTAATGTCAATTCATGAATTGAAATTGAAGGAGCTTAGGACATTTTACCTCAAAATATTACTCCTTGGTATAAAGAATATATTGAACTCAAGGCCCTTCAAGATCAACAGGCATTGGAAGAGGCTTTTCCTCTATCTACATAAACTGGACTGACCCATCAAAAGAGCAATTGATTTCCCCTCCCCTCCCCATTATCTTAATATAGTGCAGGAAAAATGATAAAGAATGCAACCAAACCAGGCCCAAATCATTTAAAATATAATACCTGTCTCTCAGGTTAATTTAATTGTTTTAAAAAAATTATTTATTTTCTTAAATTTCAGAATATTATAGGGGTACAAACCTGTTTCCCCCATCCATTCATCCTTGCTGGCAACCATTTATTGCCCCTAAATAGAATTACCCATATTCCTTATCCTCCCCCTCCCCTCTGAAAGGATGGTATAAAAATATCTGGATCCCATTGGGATATTAGTTAATCACTCTGTGATTCTCCCCATATGCACGGTAAATAAACCTCTTCCTCTTATTAATCTGCCTTAATTGTGAGTTGATCTCTTAGCAAACTTTTAGGGGAAAGGGGAGTTTCCCCCTCACCCTCAGAAAGTCAAGTATCTGCATAGCTACCTATTTCCTAGTAGAGGAAAGGGGGAAAAATCAAGAATTTATGCTAGGACAGGGAAATACTGTGTGCAACCATTCCTGAAAGTGGTATTTTTCTCAAGGTGTTTGTTTTTAAATGATCTGCTTAGAAAGGGGGTGTTTGCAAGTGAAGAGCAGGAGGGGAGCCCCTGGGGGCAATAAAGAAGAGTGAGGATAACAAAGAACAGATTTGGAAATTAAGAATCCACTAGAAAGACAAGGTAGGAGAAGAGCATTAAAATTTAAAAATCAAAGGATCCAAATAGACAGTACTCAATAAAATTATAGGGCATTTTAACTTCTTACCCACCTGGCAGACATAGCTAGACTCGTTGTGGTTTCCATGACTCTCTGAATCTCATTTGTTGAGGTGAAAAAAAGCTCCACAGAATCCAGAAACAATGGGTATTTACCCTATAAATCTTAAAGGGAAAATATCCTGTTTCAACAAACATAATTACTGCCTAATTGTCTTGTCTTTTGTTACCAAGTGAACGAAATACAAATTGTTTGTTTTCAAATGTTCTATGGTGTTCTAACAGTATTTGCATTACCTCCAAAGGGGTAATTGTATAAAGACACAAGAAAAATCTTGGGCTTTGGTAACAGATAGCACTGGCTTAGAATTACAGCCTCATCACTTACCAAGGTAAAGACTGCCTCCTTGAACATAGTCTTTTCCGATAGAGACAATAAGAACTTTCACTACTCTTGTGAAGATTAAAAACTATATATAGGAAACCTTCAAGCCCAGTGTCAGACACATTGTTGGCATGTAGTTACTGATAAATATTGTTATTATTATTATTACTTGGTAATAATCTTCAGTATAACACTATTTACTATAAAGACCTCATTTTGTGCTTTTTGAATCTTCCTGGGGTCAGTAAATCCAAAGGAGCCTAGTTACTGATATACTACAAAGACTTCTATATAAACCATGCTTGCTTTATAAGGCTGTCTCCTGGAATGGAAGCCAACGATAGAGTTATAGGGAGGTGTTATATTATCTGTTTCACAGAACAAATTACAAATCTTACATAGTAGTAAATTATATTAAGATTAAAAATGCACTATAGATCACTATGGATACTTTTTTTCTTCTAGAAACCCCAATATTATTTGGCTATAATATAATCATAAAGAACTAATAGATTTGCCAAGAGTACTGCAGGAATTCACAGCAAAAGTCCTATATATTTTTGTTCCTCAAAAACCCAGGTTTTTCCACCTCTCAAATCCCTGAAACTCACCAAAGTGCTCTGAGTCACTTAGGTGTTCTTTGAATTCACTAAACATCCTCCAATTTTTCGTGGAATTAAATTACATTTTATTACTACAAATCTTTGAGGTGGAAAAAGAGGAATAAATTCCTGAAAAAAAGTAATCATGGTGGTTCTCTCCTTACCAAGTTCAATATTACACTTCTTGGCATTCATATGTCAGTCAAATAGGGTCCCCTTTTCTTAACTGAACCCCAAGTTACTCCCTCTGAGGCTCTAGTTCGTTGACTTTGTTATTAAGACTTCTCAGATTCCCACTTGTTTCAGGAACCCAATGAACCCTGGAACATTTGGGCTTACTGAGTCTGCTTGTCATGATCTAATGTCAATGGAAACATTTTGTATTATAACTTTAAAAAGAGAACAGCAGGGAAAGTTTAGAAAGAACAAGTTCTCAGGGAAAGTCAGGGAGATCAAATTAGCTGGGAAGATTTAATTTTCACAAAAATATTGCCTTTACCCCGAGTTCTCCCTGAGGTCTGCTCTATAAATGAACTATGTCTGTGGAAGAAAAGTGCAGTGGAATTTGACTACAGAAAAAGCCTATTATTTTTAAGAGTTAGGAAAAGAAATCATAACTCCAGCTCTTTTCATAATCATAAATAGTGACTGCCTGGACCCATAAAACTTTACAATGTAAGAGACCTCAGAAATTACAAAATCCAGTCCCTTCACTTTACTGATAATGAAACTGAAGTCCAAAGGTAATATTAGATATTCTCATGGTCACAGAGACCCTTAGCACCAAGCTGAAGATGTAAACCCAAGACTCCTCATCTGTGATCCATCCATGCCCTTTATACCACCATAGCAGCTACCTTAGATCACTATATATTTTCAAATGTGTCTTTTAATTATAATCCCCAGTTGTGTGTCCAATAAGAATTGTGTTGAGGTTCAGGACATATCACCCCAAAATATGATTGTAGGTGACCGGATATGCCACCTTGAGATATATTATTCATTTGGAATATTTTGAGCTGGTTATCCTGAGAAACTGCAGACATAGAAGTAGCTCTGAAAGGCTGCTTTTTTATAAAAGAAATTTACATCAGTAAAGGAAATCTACATTAGTAAAAGTATTTGTATCAGTAAGAGGGCTGCTAATAAAGACAACTTTATTACCTGAGAGAGTTTTTATCTGCATATCAAGAGAGCTTTTATCCACCATACATTTCTTCCACTCACCCTCACATAACTTGTTCCCCCAACCCCCAGAAGCCCTAAGCCCCTATTCCTTCCTGTATTTTGGGATACTATATAAGCTTCAATCATTTGACCCTTCTTCAATGCTCATATTTTGTCTCCTATGCATACGCACATAATTAAATATGGTTTTTCTCCTATTAATCTGTCTTGTGTCAAATTAATCTGTAGCCCAGCCAAAGAACCTGAAAGGGTAGAGGGAGGCCATTTTCCCCTCCCCTACAACCTCAAAATTAACACAAGGGGACCTTATTGCTTATGTTCATCATCACATTCCCAGTGCCTAGACTAGTTCCTGGCACCTTGCAGACCATCTGTCTACTTGGAGGATATCACAGAGAGTGAATATTAGGCCTACTCTGAAGTATATCTGTCTATTATAAACCTGTAGATCAAAGTTTGTCAAAATAATGTAGTAGCCCATTGCTCCTATAGTAGACAAAGATGGCCGTAAATTCTTTGATAATACTCCCATCAGGAGGTAGATCTTAAGTCTCCTTGCCCCAGAATCTAGATGGGCTCTGTAGCTGCTTTGACCAATATAATTCAGCAGAAGTAGTGCCATGCCTATTTCCAGGCCCAGGTTTGAGAAACTGGAAACTACTATCTCTTTAGCACTCTTTCTCTCTGGGTGCCCTGAGATACTGTCTAATGTTTGCCCAGCCCAAGACTGTCATGCTGGAGAAGCCACATGCACATGCTTCCCCCCTGGGGAAGCTGTCTTGGACCCTCCAGACCAGCCCATCCACCAGCTGAGTACCACCCAGTGATCTCAATCAATGCCATATGGAGCAGAAAAATTGCCCAGCTGCCCCTGCCTGAATTCCTGACCCACAAAGCCAAGAGATATAATAAAAAGGTTGTTGCCTTAAGCCATAAGTTTTGGAGTAATTTTTATATAGTCATACATAACCATAATAAGCCCTATCAAGAACAACAAAACAGAAACAAACATAAAACCCTCTATGCCTTTATGGAGGGTCTCAATTAAGAACGTGTTTGGCTGCAAATAACAGAAAACCCTATTTATTGGCTTAACCAGATAACAGAAGTCCAGAGCTGGAATTGGCACTGCTTCTGCAGGCTGCTGTCAGGGACTCAGGTGCCTTCTATCTTGCTGCTTGGTATCCTCACAGGACAACTACTGTACCTGCAGCCACAGCAGCATGCTGAAGAAGGTAAAAAGAGGCAAGGCCAAAGCAGTGAAAGGAAAAACGCCTATGAGACTGCCAGGCAAACCTGCTTCTTCTGAAAAAGTTTTTCTGAAAATTTCATTCAATGACTTTCCCTTATATTTCATTGGCAAAATTTGGGTCACATGGGCCACCTCTAGCTGCAAGGGAGTCTGAGAAGACTAGTGCTTATAGCACAGCACACTGTCACCCTCATACTAACTTAGATTCTGTTGGGAGGGAGAATGGATATTATGTAAGCAATTAATGTCTGCTGCAGGAATTCTTCCTACCCTGGGGCCTCCAACTGAGCAGGGGCTGCTTGCTGCTACAGCTCCTGAATTACTCCAGGGAAATGGTTCAGAGCATAAATCTTACTGGAAGAATAGGTAAGAAAGAAGACTTATCTTGAAACTGAACTTTCGTAGCAAGTTTGTTGGTTTTTGCTTAAATTGTATGTTTATTTAGGACAGCTTAGGGAAGCCTATGGAGATTTTTTGTGTGTGTTAGGGAGAACCTCTCTCAGCCACCCTCCCCACAACTACCCATTGAGGCTGACATTGTCTTCTTGGGCAGTCAAACACCAGCAGTCATAACTACTCTAAGGAATGATTTGAAATTAGCTTTTCACAGATATAAAAGGCCTTAATAACTAGGTCAATCCGTAACAATCATTTCTGTATGTCTTTGCATGACAAATGAACAAAGATGCAAACCCACTGTCAATAGCACCCATACACACAAAAACTCATTACAAAAATGGAGGCTTGTCATGTCTGGAACAAGAGTGTTGTTTTTTTTTAAACATAAAAACCCTCATCTGAAATCCAAATACCTCACAAGCACTTGAACATGTAACATGGCCTAAATGTTAATGAAGCAATTAGGCTCACTCAGCGGGATGAGCAACAAAAGAAACCCTTTTCAAGACACAGCTGTCAACAATTACACTTGGCGGCAGGGACTGGCTGATATTCAGCATCTTAAAACTCATGGAAATGTGGAGCCTGTTTGACCAGAAACCATGCCAGACTCCAGGGAAGACAGTAAACCCTGTTTGTCTGGCAGGCTGGAGAATAGAGAATGGGATATTCTGGTTAGCCGAGCATCCCCACCCAGTTCAGAAATAAGTGGACAGGGTTTTGTGTTTTTTGTTTTTCTTAAGATTCAGAATGATAAAAAAAGTACTTAAGAATGATATCGAATCTAACCTACCCTTTTCTTGATGTGGAGGTTCATATGGCATTTCAGGGTCTGGCAGAGCCTTGATGATTTCATATTGTCAGGGAGAGTTTTTTTTTTAATTTAAGCTTTCTGGTTATCTATATTTTTGTAAACAGAAGTTCATTTTACTCTATTCTGACTACTTAAAGGAGACAGTCTCCATTCTGGCTGAGGAATGCTCCTTTGAGGATTACTCCTCTTACCCCAACACACGCATGTGCACACGTGCACACATGCACATTGTTGCTCATCCCACTGAGTGAGCCTAATTGCTTTATTAACATTTAGACCGTGTTACATGTTCAAGGCATGTGCACACGTGCTCACACATACACATATAACACATGCACACATGTGCTCATGTGAACACACACATACACATGCACACACATACACAGACCTAGCAGACATGTTTGTATGAAGTGGCCCTTAGACCACAGACAGCAGGACCAGAGGTAGCCCCTGACCAAAGTGGGATGATCAGATTCTCTTTCCTAGGAGGTTAGGGGTCAGAACTCAGGGGAGCCCTGAGTCTCCACAAGTTTCCATAGCAGAGAACATGAGAATTTGGGATCTGAAAATTCACAATTTTTTACCTTGTGCAAAGAGTTGATTGGAGAAAAAAAAGCAGGAGGTAATTGTAATGAGTGAAGAACAGACTAGAAACCACCTTCCCCTAGAAAGAGATGCCCCAGAGTGGCTGCCTGGGTTTCAAAGCCTCTAGCTCCTGGTTCTGCCTCCCGTGAGGCCTAACCACACTCTTCACCCTCAGTTCCCTGGAGCTCCCGTGTGTCCTTCCCTTTTGACATAAACTGATTTGAATGACTTGGAAAAAACTTCAGCTGGCTCTCCAGTCTTCATTCTCCCCTTCTCCCTCACTAAATGAAACCCGGTTTTATTCAGATCAGCTAAAAAGACCACAATTCCCAGCCTCTCTTATGACTGGGGTAGTTAATGAGAAGAAATCAGAAGTTATTGGGAAGGATTTCCAAGAAGTTTCTTATAGAGGGAAGCCCTAGTTAGGAGGCACACCCTTTGGTCTTCCTCTTTCCTTCTTATTGCATGGACATCGAACACGATTGCTGCAGCCCCAGCAGCCAGCTGTGATCATACAGCAGCCATGAGCACTGAAGCCAGTGCTGAGGATGATATAGCAGAGAAACAAAAGGAGCTAGGTCCCTAGTGACGAGGTGAAGCCCATGCAAACCCAAGACTTTCTCCTTCTGTGTTTAAGTGCAGAAGAACAAACTTCTAATTTGCTTAGGCCACTGTCATTTGGGGTATCAATTAGTAACAGCCAAATGAAATTCTATATGACACAAATGAGTGTTAGCTCCTTGCAGCCAATTCCGAAAAGAGTTTCACATACCTCATTACAAATTGTACCAAATGTTCCCAAGGATGGTGTGGGCAGTGGCTGCATTATTTACACAGTATATGCAACACTCTACAAATGGCCAAAGGAGGATAACACAGAAAGCACAGTTTCTGTACCGTCTATAGCTTCCACTGGTGGATGTGACCTGCTTGTGATGGGTTAGTGGGTTAGTCCTCTTCCTTCTCTCTCTTCCACCATGGATAGAGTCAAGAGAGAATTTCTTCCGCTCTAGAAGGAGGGAGGGTAGATCCGCATGGCCAGTGGTGTTGCCAGGCCTTAGGTTATGACCAACATCTGGTGAAACAAAACTTTTCATACTTAAGCTACTGATAATAGCACCTTTGAATAGTAAAAGCAATCTCAAGCAAAAAGAACAAAACTGGAGGCATCACACCACCAGACTTCAAACTGTACTATAAGGCTATTGTAACTTAAGCAGCATTGCATTGGTACAAAATTAGAGACATAGAACAATGGAATAGAACAGAGAAGCCAGACATAAAACCATCTACCTACAACCAACTGATCTTGGACAAAGCAGACAACAATGACACTGGGGAAAAGAAGCCCTATTCAATAAATGGTGCTAGAAAAATTGAATAGCCTTGTGCACAAGAATAAAACAGGACCCCTATCTCTTACCCCTCATAAAAATTAATTCAAAATGAATAAAAGACTTAAATCTCAGACATGAAACCATAAGAATTCTAGAGGAAAATGTAGGGAAAACTCTTCTAGATATTGGACCAGGCAAAGAATTTATGAAAAAGACCCAATGGCCATCATGGCAACAAAATTTAATAAATGGGATTTGATTAAACTAAAAGGCTTCTGCACAGCTAAGGGATCAATCAACAGAGCAAATAGACAACCTACCGAATGGGAGAAAATATTTGCAAGTTATACATCCGATAAAGGGCTAATAACCAGAAATTACAAAGAACAAGAAAATCAATAAGAAAAAAACCAAACAATCCTATTTAAAAGTTAGCAAAAAACATGAACAGATGATTCTCAAAAGAAGAAAGACAAATGGCCAAGAAACATGAAAAAATTCTCAACATCACTAATCATCAGGGAAATGCAAATTAAAACTACAATGAGATATCACCTTACCCCAGTTAGAAAGGCTTTTATTAAAAAGTCCAAAAACAATAGATGCTGACATGGATGCAGAGAGAAAGGAATGCTTATACACTATTAAGTGGGACTGCAAATTAGTACAACCTCTATGGAAAACAGTATGGAGATTCCTCAAAGAACTAAAAGTAGATCTACCATTTGATCCACTACTAGGTATTTTCCCAAAGGAAAAGAAATCATTTTATCAAAAAGACACTTGAACTTGAATGTTTATTGCAGCACTCTTCACAGTTGCCAAGATGTGGAATCAAGTGCCCATCAATTCATGAGTAGATTAATAAATGTGATATATCTATAACACAAAGTACTACTCAGCTATAAAAAAGATGAATTAATACCTTTTGTAACAATTTGGATGGAACTGGAGACCATTCTTCTAAGTGAAGTATCTCAAGAATGGAAAACAAACACCACATGGACTCACTATTAAATTGGAACTAACAGATGAGCACACAAGTACACAGAGGGAAGTAAAACTCAGTGTAGAGCAACCACAGGGGAGTGGAGAGGAGGGGAGGGGGTAGAAGGCGAGGGGAATAAACCAACCTAATGGATACTGTGAACACTATTTGGGTGATGGGCACACCTATAGCCAGACCTAAAGCATTACAAAATTGATCCATGTAACCTAAAACATTTGCGCCTCCTTGACATTTTGAAATAAAAAAAGAATTCACCCAAATGCCATACTTGCACTTAAAAAATTAACAATTCCATTAAATTATCTAATATTAATTTTTTTCCCAGTTGTACTGAAGTTGATGCCTTTTATAATAAAAGATTACATTATTGTCACTCTATAATGGATTTAATTTTTACACATTCCATTTTGGTCTTTATCTTGTTGAATGCTGCTTCCCACAGGCGGTGGACAAAGCCAAATGCATGGCTCACTGTGGAAGGGAGAAGAACCTGATGGCATTAGAACAAAATTAGTTTGTAATCTGTAATTCCTACTCCTTGCTGTATTCTGGTTCATGTTTAGAGAGTCGCTCTTTCCTCAGTGGTGCTAAGAGGAACAGAGAGATCACTTTGACATCCCCATCTGCTTGGAAAGGATTGTCGCTGAGCAATGAAAGCACTGCCCAGTGAAATTTCGACAAGCTACTTGTCTCTCTTTCCAGGCAGAAAGGTGCTATGAGATTTGTCTGTGTCCAAACAGTGAATTTAATAAAATAGGTCCCTTCTCATTCTTGGCTTAAAGTAGAAAGTTCCCTTGTAAAGAGGCTGCAAAAGAAGAAGTCTAGAAATAAGGGAGAAGAGGTGATTCACGAGGAATGGGAAGCAGCACAGGGCTTGAATCTATGGCATACTTTCCAGAACAAGTCCACACCAGCCACTGAGCTCTGAAGCAGCATTAGCCCCCAGATTCTGTTGGGCAGGAAAATCCAGAATCCAAATTTAGAAAGACCAGAGGCTCTCCGTCCTGGGGGGAAGCACCCTGAGAATGAATTCATTCTGGTGCTTCTGGAGAAGCAGTGAGGTTTCCTGCTGTTTTCCTCTAACACACAGTTAAAAACCAATTCATGGTCCTGAGGCCCTGTGCGCTGAGGGAGCCTCTGGGTTTGCGTGTGAGCTGTTCTATCCTCGGCCTCCCTGCAGAGGCTGCAGGAAGCTGGGATCCCCAGGAGGAAAACCCTCCCGAGGCTTCACTGGGATTGGAGGCTTGGGAAGCAGGTTAAACTTTGAGCATTTCCCCTTCCAGAATCTCTCACAGACGGATCCAGATGGTGCTTTTCTGAGGGGCCCAGGCTAGATCCAAGGGCCTTCCCCTCCCTGATGTTCAGGCCCCTGCAAGTGGGATGAGAAAGGTCCTCCCACCTGCAGCAAGTCACACTTCCTAGTCTTCATTTTGGGTGGCAGCCAGCTCTCCCGGTGCCTTTCCCTTTGAGGCTGGGAAGCACGCGCCAGGGCAGAGAAAAAAAGGAATATCACTCAAGCCTGGCATCTTGTAAACTGCCAGTGTGACCTTGTCACCAGCAACACCGGCAGCTACAGAAATCCGTGGCCTGGGGCTTCCTCCTGCCCCCAGAGTTCCCGTGTGCCCCGTGGACCCGAGCTTTGCCTCCACACACTTCTCTGCTGGGAAACTGCCTGAACGCAAGGCAAGGGGACACTGCAGTGCTTTGTTTTTTGCCATCACCACTTACGGATTTGGGGATTTTTAATTTCATTATTAATATTGTCATCTTGACAAACAAATGTAAAAAACCCAAAAAACTATGGTGGAAGAATCCTAAATGTTTAACAATGTATCTCTTCTCAATGTAACAACCCCAAAAGACAAAGGAGAGCATGGGTGGGGGGTGGCCACCAAAAGTATTAATAGCACTTGAATGTCACACCGTACTGGCCAGCCGCACCAGCCCCTGGGGGTCATTTTGGAAATTTAGGGGAGAACTTTGAATTTTACTGTGACAGGGAAGGGGACTCCTGGTCTTTAGTGGATGGGATCCTGTTCCAAACAAGAGTTTTCCTGTATCCCGGATGACTTAAATATGTCACAACTAGATAATCATGTAAATGAGAGACCTGTTTATAGTTATATGCATGTAAAACTCAGATTGAGCACAAAATGTTTTTGCAAAATTTTAATATACAATGGCATTTTGGAGAATGTAACTAGCAGAATGGACAGAAGGTTGCACTTGGTTTTGTATAGAATTTTACCAGCAATTATTCATTATTTTGGGAAAAAAATCACATACAGAGATTGAGATCCTGAGTCAGTCTGCATGTGTACCTATAATGTTCACAGTGGTTCTATATCCAGGTGCAAACACCTGACTCCTTCATATGTTTTCTAGTGTGATTGTGCCTGGGCACTTACTTGTCGAAATATATATATTACTCCTCTTAGAAATGACTCTCCTTTTACTTCTTATAGTTAGGACATTACATGGCTGCTATGGTTGGGATACAGTTTGTCTTGACCTGGGCTATGGCCAAGTCTCACGTTGAAATTTCATCCCCAATGTTGGAGGTGGGGCCTGATGGAAGGTGTTTGGGTCATGGGGGCGGATCCTTCATGAACTTCTTGCTGTCTTCACAGTAATAAGTGAATTCTTGCTCAATTAGTTTTCATGAGAGTTAACCCCAACAGCCAGTTGTTAAAAAGAGCCAGCGCCTTCCCCTCTCTCTCCTGCTTCCCCTCTCACCGTGTGATCCGCACGTGCTGGCTTCCCTTTGCTTTCCGCCTGAGGCCCTCACCAGACGCAGATGCTGGTGCCAGGCTTCTTGTACAACCTGCAGAACCATGAGCCACAGAAACCTCATTCTTTGCAAATTGCCCAACTTCAGGTATTCCTTCGTAGTGACACAAATGGACAAAGACAATTGCTATTTTAAAAGTATGTGTGTTAAGTAGGTCCCATTATCTATCTATCTAGGTTCCATTATCAAATTCCATCTTGAATTTTATTTCAAGATGGAAAAGGGAGTATTAATTTTCTGTTGCTGCATAACAAATTACCACAAACTTAGTAGCTTAAAACCACACAAATTCATCACCTCCAGTTCCCATGGGCAGCCGCTCAGCACAGCTTCCGCTGAGTCCTCTGCTCAGGATGTCATAATGTTGCGGCAATGTGTACAGCTAGCATTACAACTCTTGACGGGGGAAAGAACCAAGCGGCACACAAAGAGTCGGACACAATCTTTATTCTTCCACAGCAGGCTCAGCACACCTAGTGTTACAGCTCTCTTTGTGTCTTAGATGTTCTGACCCTTCTGCCCTTTCTGCTCCCCCTTCCTTGGTCTCTTCCTGCTTTTATACCCTTGGTAGGGCTCAAAAAGCGTCCAATCAACATCAAGCTTTAACATCCAATCAACATCAAGCTTTAACATCCAATCAACAACAAGCTTTAACATCCAATCAACATCAAGTTTAACATCCAATCAACAACAAGCTTTAACATCCAATCAACAATAAGCTTTAACATCCAATCAAAAACAGTGGGATTCAAAAATTACCCAACCAGGATCACACAAGCAGTGTGGCCAGAAACAGGCAGGGGCAGGTGGGCCTGGGGGCATTCCCCTAAGCGGGGTCCTGGCAGCGTGGGGGGTGGCTCTCTGCCGAAAGGTCCGGCCCCAGCAGCGTGCTCTCCAACTGGCCTCGGGCAGCGCTGGCCCCTGGAGATGTGGAGCTACAGGGAGGTGGCAAGTGGCCCTGTCCTGGCACCCGACATTTTCCGCATCAATATGGCTAAAATTAAAGTGTTGACTGGCTATATCCTATCCTCTTCAGAAGAGTCAACTAGGAAAAGATCTTCTTCCAAGCTCATTCAGTTTATTGGCGACATTCAGTTCCCTGTGGCTGTAGGACTGCGGTGCCTGTGTCCTTGCTGGCTGTGGCCAGGGGCTGCCCTCAGCATTAGAGGCTGCCCTCACATCCTTGCCAGGCTGCTCCTTCCACAGAGCCTCTTACAAGGAGGCAGTTTGTTTCGTCCCCGCTGGAGGAAAACATCCAATGCTTTGCCTTCTTCTAACAGTCAGACCCACTGAGCATCCTCACAGCCCACTGATGAGGACCACGACCACGGGAATGGGAGTGGTACTGTGCCTCGTCAGATTCACTGGCCCTGCTTCAACACACGGAACGGGATTCCACCGGTGGGTACCTGGATCTTAGGGCCCCCTCGGAATTCTGCCTGCTGCAGGCTGTGAGCAAGCACCTGCAATCAGAAGGGGGCACTGGGTCTCATGGGACTGAGGAACATTGTGTGCCACGAACGGGAGTTTTTCCGTCTTACTTACACCTCAAAACCACTTCTTCAGGTAGGTATTAATTTTTTATCTACACTCTCCACAGCTAATGTAAACTACCACTTAGGCAAACTTAAAAAATGTTTAGGGTAGGAGCATCAAAAAAGAAAGAGAAAGAAAATTTATGTTTCAATAAATTTATCTGGAATTTTCAAAATCTAAAGATTTAGGGAGAATAAATCTATTATAATGCCAGTGTGCATGGAAAGTATTTCTTTTAATATTTTAGTGTTTTTAATTTAAAAAATAATCTCCTCATCGTTTACGATCTCTAAATCAATCCACCGCCACCTGTACCCTTCAAATTTGCAGCTAACGTTTATTGAGCACTTACTATGTGCCAGGCACTATTTTAAGAACTTTACACAAAATATTATAATTCATCCAATCCTAACAAAGACCCGATGAGTTTATTGTCTCCATGTTGTAGGTGAGGAAAACAGAGCAAGCGGGCTCAGTAACTCCCCCAAGCTCAGACAGACAGGGTCAAAGTGGGAGCTGTACCCAGACAGTCCAGAGCTCATGCTCTCACATACTTCATTCTACTTTCCTGGGTGATAAAAGCAAGACTCCAGGAGGAATATAGCTTTGTCCATGACTTGCCCAAATGGTATCTCATACTGGTTTTGATTTGTATTTCCTTAATGACTAATCATGTTGAGCATCTTTCCATGTGCTTAATGGCCATCCGTGTATCTTCTTTGGAAAAATATCTATCTTTGTCCATGACATGCCCACTTAATAAATCGTCCACAAAACTCAACCTCTGGCCCCTCCACTTCCAAAGCCTATGTTCACATACCTGTCTCTTTCTTTGTTTTCTTTTTGTTTTGATTTTTTTTATTATGGTTAAATATAAATAACGTAAATTTTTATCATTTTAACCATTTTTAAGTGTATATTCAGTAGCATCAATTACATTCACAATGTCGTGCAACCAGCACTGCTATCCATTTCCCATTGTATGCTATACCACACAATATTCCATTGTATGCTATACCACATTTTGTTCATCTGTTCATCTGTTGATGGACACTTGGGTTGTTTCCACTTTTTGGCTATTGCAGATAATGTTGCAATGCGCATTGGCATACAAGTATCTATTTGAGTTCCTGTTTTCAATTTCCACCCACGAAGCCAGCCCAAAGTGGAATTTCTCGGTCATATGATAATTCTATGTTTAGCTTTTTAAGGAGTTGCCAAATTGTTTTTCATAGTGGCTGTACCATTTTACATTCTCATCAGCAATGTACAAGAGTTCTGATTTCTTCACATCCTTAACGACATTTGTTATTTTTGAGTTGCTGATAACAGCCATCCTAATGGGGTAGGGTTATCCTAATGGGTGTGAAATGGTATCTCATATGGTTTCAATTTGTATTTCCTTAATGACTAATCATGTTGAGCATCTTTTCATGTGCTTAGTGGCCATCTGTGTACCTTCTTTGGAAAAATATCTATTCAAGTCATTTTCTTATTTTTTTGACTAGGTTGTTTGTCTTTTTGTTGTTGAATTATAGGAGTTCTTTATATATTTGAGGATTTCTTGACTGATAACTTCCAGTCCTCAACCACACATCTGTCAGACAGTCTTAAAGATCCAGGTGGAGATGACATGCCTTTCATAGGAGCCAGGAAGCTGGATGCAGAAGAAGGTAGGAGATGAGGAGGGAACTGAAAGGCATCTACAACGCCACACCACCTACCTCTACCCTAAAGCCAGGAACCCTCTTCCAGTAAAGAAAAAGCTATGCTTTCCACTTCTCAGTGCTTATCACTCCTATTCACAGAAGCTCTGTTAACCTACCTGGCATGAGGACGGAGGATCTACCTTCCACTGCCCCTCATCCACTACCACAATGGCAGCAGAATGGCAAGAATTCCAGGAAGGAGGAGTATGTGGGATGGGAGAAGGAAGACAAGAGCACCTGGAATATGGGAGGATGCTTCTTCTCAGACAGCGGATCCAGGTGAGGAGGTGAAGCCAGCAAAGAGGAGACAAGCTCAGGGGAGAAATGACAATGGGGGAGGGGAATGGAAAGGGAAGGGAAGGAAGGTAAGGATGAAAGGGGAATATCAGGAAGGGGGAGGCAGCTGTAGCCAGATCAGGGGAGAAAGCCCTCCTGGAAGCCCACCTATTAATGAGAGAGCTGCAGACCTCTGTGTTTCATAGAGCAACATTCCTGGTTTGCCCCAGGCTGTGTCTAACACACCCCTCCTCTCTGCCAGTGGTCAGCAGGAAGCACACGGACTTCCTTCACTATTCATTCATCAGGCCACACATGGGGGCTAAGAGGAGAACACAAACACTCATTTGTACCACAAGAAGTGAGCCAGGAGGCCCGACCTTAATTCTTAGCAGTTAGGGACACAGCTGGGACAGCAGTGACAGAGAGAGGGCAAGTTTAGCAATATCCATGCAACACCTGCCTTGTGAGAGGAAAGCAAGGTAGAGAGAAGCACTGATCTAAGTTTAGCTACTTGTGTGATCTCTGCCGAAACTCAGGAGGTGGGATGGGGCAGGGCTCAGCAATCCCTTCCAGGGAACTCTTCTTTCCTTAAAGATCATACGCAAATGGAGCAGGGGACCCCAACGTCAACACAGTGGCTGGCTTTTGTGCAGTCTTTTCTAAACAGCTAGTATGCAGTTTGCCATGTAGCACTATAGACAGGCTACCCCAGTGGGCTGGAAAACAAAATGTAGGACCAAATCCTCCTGCCCGCAGCACCCTGCAGCCAGGGGGTGCTACAGTGGGGGAAGGGGTGCCTCTGCCATCACAGAGGATGAAAATGGGCTACAGCCAGGTATTATGGGAGAACGGGGGCAGGAGAGTGCAGCTCCTGACCACCTCGGTCACCCAACAGCCTTTTCACTCAGCAGGTTAATGGGGCCAGACAGGGACCTTTGAGAGAAAGAACCAGTGTGGGTGAGAAAAAGTGTAGTTTTCCATAATGAAATCAGATGTGATTTTAGGCAAAGGCCTTCGCAATGATGATTAAGTTAAGGGAAACAATGTTTTTATTGATGTTCCCATTCATACAACCACATGGGGATGATTCTGTGATAGGGTGACTAATTTTGTAGCTGCCTGAACAGGTGTACAGAATAATAATCATATGCAGAAGGATAGATTTTAAGTGTTTACTGTTGCCAGCCACTGTTCTAAGTGCTTTCCTGTATTATCTCAGTTTACTATCCAAGTCATTACTTGTGAGGAAACTGAGGCGTGGAGAGGTTCCATCACTCAGAAAAGAGTAGGATGAGCTGAACTGAGGAGGTTCAGGATGGAGAAACAGGGTTTGGCTGCTGGAAAGAGAGGTGTCGACCAGACTGGTGGGGGGAGCACGTGCCCCAGAGGGAGGCAGGATCAGGAGGAGGTCCAGCAAGAGGTAGCTAACGGAAGGCAGGGGTGGGGCAGACAGGTAGCATAGTGTGTCTGGCCTGGCCCTGCTCATGGGTCACCCACGCACTAGCTGGCCTCTGAGAGGACTATAGCAGCCACAGGGTTCCAGGCAAGAGCTCAGGAGAAAAGAAGTTCTGTGCATACAGATGGAGCCTGTTTTCTGTTGGCTCCCCAGTGCCTAGCATGGAATGTGGCAGATCATACACCTCAATATATACATGTTTAATGAAGGAGTGACTCAGTGAATATGAAGGAGATGCTAACGAGAATCAAGTGACGTTCCTATCCTAGAGGGATGGGAAAACAGCTCACAATCTAGATAAGGCCTCAGAGAAAGGGAACAAGTGTGGGTGTGTGGGGAGGTGGATGGGTGGCTTCCACGATGGCCAACAATGACCCTCGCCTCCTGGTACTCAGGGCCTTGTGAAGTTTCCTCCCCTTGAATATGGGCTGGACTTACTGACATGTTTGTAAGAAATAGACTATGACAGAATCAATAGATACCACTCGAAACATTAGGTTACAAACCTAGTAGCTTTCATCTTGGGGACTTCTTCCTTTCTCTTACTTGCTTAACTCTGAGGCAAGCCAGCTGCCGTGGGGTAGGCTGCCCTGTGGAAAGACTCATGGGGCAGGGTGGCGACTCTGCCCGTGCTTAGTGTTGCACAGTGACCAAGTGCCTTGGAAAAAAAAAGAAAAGACTCATGTGGCAAGGAATGGAGCGAAGCCTCCAGCTAAAAATTAGCCAGGAACTGAGGTTTTCAGTCAGACATCCCACAAAGAACTACATCCTGCCCACAGCCATGTGAGTGAGCTTAGAAGACGATCCTCCTTCTATTGAGTCTTCAGATGGGACTGCAGCACACCTCTGTCCCCTCCCCAGCCCACCCCTCGAAAGCCTGGCTACAGTCTCTTGAGTCAGAGACCGCCCTCCCCCCAAGCTGGGCCACACTGGGATTCCTGACCCACAGAAATTATGAGATAATAATATTGAGAAAACTATGAGATAATATTTTCTATTTAAGCTGCTAAGTTTTGGGGTAACTTGTTACACAGTGTGTGTGTGGCAGGGGGAGGGTGCAAACAAATGAGAGGTATGAAGCTACAACTGATTGACCTTAGAAGAAGCCTCAGAAGTTAGTTCACAAAACTGATTTCATACTGACTCACCTAAGCATCAAGCTAGTGCTTTTGAAATTCAGCAGCATTGTCCAACTGTGGATGAAAGAGCAATATATATAAGGATAGGACAAGGCAAGTTATTCCAACAAGAGAACTTCAATATTCAAGTGCATGCCATTCTTTAAAAGTGGTCACCTTGGGTGAATGTGCAGCTATTCCAGTAACACCATTGTTCCAACGACATCTGGAACAACTCTTAGATATTCCACTCTGACTAGCAAAAAGTTTGTTGGTCACATCTCAGTAGTAGCAGATACCCTAAAACAGGAATGCTAAGGCTTCTACTTCCTGTAGCTGTGGCTAACCCCAGTGAGCACCAAGAGAGCATGGCCCCAGGTGCAAAGTCAGCTGAGGGCATCTGATGCCCGAGGAGCTCTGGCTCCTTTTGAGCCTGCCTTCTGCTCCTCTCCCTGAGGAGCTGGTTGAGTGATGTGTGAGTGGAGAAGACTCCTTGGGCCCAAACTAGAAGACAGCTTCCCGCCATGGATCGTGCCTTGCACAGTGGGGTGTTCCACTGGGTTATTGGTGTACCCCAAGACCCTGATCTCCTAATGCCTCCTGGTGGCCTGAGAGCCTGAGACATCAAAGTTACATCTGGTGTTGGTTGCTCCACATGGGATTGGGGGCAGTACAGGAAGTCGGCCCCCAAACCCCTAAACCTGGGCAGCTCCATCAGCTGCAGAGGGCAGCACTGCCCGTCTGGATAAGGGGTCTAGGCAGCTGCCAGAGGAGTCTGACTCCAGGGACCCAAGTTATGAGCAATGGAGAATGAGACAACAGGAAGCCTTGGCAGGGTTCCTTGCCTTCAGGCTCCCTAATCTCTGTCTTCATATCCCCGGGATACTTCTGGCTATTTACTGAAAGGTAAGCACTCTAATGATGCATGTGCCATCTGCAAATTAGAACCCCTTGTTCTGAAATAATCTGAAAACATTCCACTGGATTCAAAATCTGTTTCCCTTATCACAGGAAATGCCAACATTCCCTTTGTCACTGAAACAAGAGGAAGAACAATTGAGTTCTCTTTTGCTATTATTTCAAGTGTTGTACATTTTTTAATTGTTGTAAAACTGATCTTAAAAATTGTATGACCTTCCAATGCAAACAAAGTGGCGGTGACTGTCAAAACTTTGACAAGCTCATCATTAAAAAATCTTGAGGTCTTGTTGCAAGGTGTCATTTTATAACATATACTCTAATACAAAAATGATGATCATGGAAGCGAACTCAAGCTTCTTATTAAAAATGTTAAAAGATTTTATTTGGAAGTTTCATACAAATTTGATACCTACTATTACATAAGGAAAATGTAATGAATTTTTTCAACCCCCAATAGATGTCTCCAAATGCCTTTCACTTCTAGTTTTTTAAATACAAATATTAGCCCTTTCTTTTTTTTTTTTTTTTTTGAGACAGAGTCTCACTTTATTGCCCAGGCTAGAGTGAGTGCTGTGGCATCAGCCTAGCTCACAGCAACCTCAAACTCCTGGGCTCAAGCAATCCTGCTGCCTCAGCCTCCCAAGTAGCTGGGACTACAGACATGTGCCACCATGCCCGGCTAATTTTTTTCTATATATATTAGTTGGCCAATTAATTTGTTTCTATTTATAGTAGAGATGGGGTCTCGCTCTTGCTCAGGCTGGTCTCGAACTCCTGAGCTCAAATGATCCGCCCACCTTGGCCTCCCAGAGAGCTAGGATTACAGGCTTGAGCCACCGCGCCCGGCCAATATTAGCCCTTTCTAT
>VSMD01095110.1:0-15186 GCA_008750895.1 Mirza zaza
GCTCTTCTCTCAGCCTCTGCCTTCCTACCAAGAGAATTAGTCTGACCCAAGAGATGGGGACACACCAAAGGCAGGTTTGGGGTGGGCAGTGGTCGTGGTGGGAGTAGAGATAAGAAAGTTTCCAGAAAGATGCACAGGAAATATGAGTTTAAAAAAATAAAGACAAATTCATTCTACCTCCTGGACCCCAAAGCCTGAAACTCACATACCCACTGTGCCCCCAGCCCCATGGCAACCCTCACACTGAATGGGGGGCTGCCTGTCTGTACCCCCACCAAACAGGGGGCCTCTGAGGGCAGGCATGGATCCACATGGCTCCCCGTTTCAGCCCAGTGCCCGGCATTTAGTTGGCGCTCAACAAAGATGCATTGATCCACTAACTGAGTGTCAACTACTGACATCCTCGCACTTTTGCCCCCTCCCCATTCTGTGCCCCCAGCTTTGTCACATATTTTCATCTTTCCCCTCTAGCACTGTGGAGCCAGGCCCCTGGGAGCTCTTCCACACACATCATTTCACCCAATCCTTACAAAACCCCTACTAGGGAAGCATGTTTAGCTCCATTCTACAGGTGAGAAAACTGAGGGTCAGGGAGAGGAAACAGCCTCTTACGTGGTGGGTCGGCTGCTGCTTCTCCCCTAACTCACCCTCCAGCCCCCCGCCCCCCCCCCCCCCCCCCCCCCCCCCCTGGCCACATGCCAGAACCGCCCCACCTCTGTTCCCTTCTGTTTTTTCACTCAGGATTCCTGAGCCCAAGGAGCTGGGCTTGTTTATGGCCCTGCTGGCCCTGGTGCCGTGGGCCCGGCTCAGGTCAGCTCTCTGGGGCTACCAGGGGCTTTTGAACATGGTAAATACAGGTTAGAGGGGTCAGAGGTCACAGCCTTTCCTCGGGGGAAGTTCGACTTGAATCATCCATGAAATGTCGACTCTTATCTTGGGGGGAGGGAGGGGAGGCGGATTTCTTAAGTTATGATTCTCCGACAACCTTTCCTCCACCCCACACGCCCCGCTCCGCTCCTGGTCTCCCTGGATGGACTTGGCATCTGGCTTCCCCGTTTCCTTCCCTCCTGATCCTGTCCTTAAGCCAGAAAAAAAATAAGGCGGAAGAGCAGAGTAGAAACGGAGGAGGAATGTGACCTTGTTGGAGGCCGGCTTTGTTCTGGGCAGAGTTGGATGTAAGGAGTGTCACCCGCCGTCCACAGGCCTGGTGATGACTTGGCCAAAGGCACCGGGCTGGCAAGTGGCAGAGCCGGGACTTGAACCGGAGTTGGTCTAAGTCAGAGCCAAGCAGCTCCCAAAGCAGAGATGGGCCCCGCCCTAGTGGCCCTTCCCTGACAGAGGCTCCGACCTGGGAGAGTTGGGGTGCCAGGAAGGGGAGGACCCCCGGCTGCAGCCACTGAGCTCCAGTCCTACCCACGGGCAGGGATGAACCTGACCTCTGACATCTATGCTCCCCCCAACCAGCCGACGCAGGGGGCAGACTACCCAGGGCAGTGCCTTGCCTGTGCACCATGCTTTCCAAAGACTTTTTGCAATCACTGTCTGTTCCCACCCAGCCCTTAACCAGGCTGGGGTGAGGTTGAGATTACCCCACGAGCCAGGCGATACATTGAGCCTAAGAGACTGGTCCCTACGCCCCGTGAGGACGATGACCAACCCTCCCAGTGTTCCTGGGACTGAGGGCTGTTCTGGGACCTGGGACTGTCAGCACCAAAACCAGGCAGTCCCAGGTGTCAGGGCTCCTACATCCCCGGCAAGAGCGATTTTCCTTCCACCTGGTTACTTGCCTAAAGCCCCTTCCCTGCCACTGCCTCTTTCCCTGGAGGAGAAACCCACGGGGAAGGTGAGCAGAACCCCAACCCCCTTGCCAGGAGGGCGGCATTTGGAAGTGTCGGTTCTCCAGCCGTGACCTCTAGGGGTGCTCCCCTTTCAGGCCCCTCGGTAGCACCCAGATAAGACCGATGTGGGGAGGAGAGGAGTAGAAGGGAGGGGAGGGGAGGGAAGGGCTGTCTTCAACCCTCAGCAGAGGCTGCCCCTCCCCTTCATCACTCCCACGTCTCAGGGAAGTTCTAGATTTAGTGAGCATTTATTGAGCACCTGCTCTGAACGCAGCACTGATGTGGCACGTGAGATGGAAACAGAACGAGACTCACTAGGATGGGGAATCTTCAGTGCACACACATGTGCCCATGTTCACATACCTGCATGCATGCACACACACATGCACACACACACATGCACACACACTCCCTAGCCCAGTTGAAGAGAACTGTGGATTTTGGCATGCTCTCACTTGTCCCTTAGCGTTGACAATCAAGAAAGGATTCTCCCAAGGCAACGTCGCTCCTTTGTGTCAACCCTACCCAGATCCCCCATAGCCTCGCCCGGCCCTGTGTCCTAGGGTCACACTTCTACCGGCCAACAGAACACATCCTCTCTGAGCGGACCAAGCCACAGCCAGCCGCCCCGCACCTTGTAACTGAGGCTTCGATATGCTTTGAGCTTTGACTCCTGTCCCAAATGCAGCAGCTAAACAACAGGGAAAGGCCCCAGGAGTCTGCCAGGCCTGGAGTTTCATCCCAGATGTTTCCTCGAGAAAGGTGCTTCTCCTCTCTTGCCTTGATTTCTCTTCCTTAACTTGGGGGCAAGTAACCCCTACCTTGATGTAAAAGTCTGCGGAGGGGACGGCACCCTTGGGTCCCTGCTCCAGCCCGGGGCCACGGTAAGTTTCAGTGACAGGAGTTACTATCATGAAGATGGACCAGAAGGGACAGGGGCTCCTGAACCCCATTCTCTCGTCCCGCTCCAGAAACACCCACCCTGGGGTCCCTGGCAGACACGGGCAGGCTGCGCTGGGCAACATATGGCCCCGGGACCGCTGTGGGGGGAAGGGGCGGGCAGTGGGGGGGAAGGGGCAGGTGGGGGCAGGGAAGAGGAGGAGCAAGGGTGTATTTAAGAAAAAAGAAAAACCCACACAAAACGATAGAATTCCAGCCGATTATTCCTCCCGCTGCAGATGTACATTAATGCAGGAGGAGTCGGCCGGAGCTCTGGGCCGGAGAAAGAGAAACAGCTCGCAGTTCCTTTTAACAAGCCGTTGTCTGGCTTGATCTTGTCACTCTAAAGAGGGCCATTGAGAGGTATTCATGCGTCGGGCCTGGGGGGACAAAAGGGCCCAGTATATATACTGGCTGCTCGGTTGCCTGCCGGCCCTGGGGCCTTTGTCTAACCTTCCCTTAATAAACTTTTGGGAAGAGTTCATCAATCCGCTTCAATAGCTGATGTTCTCATTTTCAGAGAGAGAAGAAAAATAGCAGAAGGCTGGCGTCTTTTTTTTTTTTTTTTTCCAAGGGGGCATTCTCAATAAGAAGGGGAAGGGGAGAGAGAGGCTGTAGACACCCCGCTTTAAAGGGAAAAAGAACAGGCCACAACTACAGTCGCAGATCCTAAAAGGGAACCCAGACAAAACCGCTATTCATCCGGCCCCTGAAGTCCGCCTCCAGCTAGGCGTCCCGGGCCCACGGAGCAGCGGAGCAGCGGCTGGCAGCGTGGCAGGGCAGGGCAGGGCGGTCAGGCTCCTGGCGAGAGAGCTGGGGCCCAGGGGAGGGTTTCCTAGCAGGAAAGCGTGGCTCGGCCAGCGACAGCAGGCAGGAACCCTTCCTCCGGCTTCTCTCCTTTTAGATCTGGGATCACTTCAGTTCCCATCAGGGAACTTTTAAAAACTAGAGGTGTTTTTTATGTGGGGTGGGAGGACGGGGCAGTTTTCTTCTCCTTTAAGCACTTTTTCCTTCTCTGAATGAGGCTTCTGCTATGAAGACCACCAGGGCCCTTAGTCCGGGGTGGGGTTTCAACCCTGGAAGCCTGTGTCCTCCTCGGCTTGGGGTTGGGTTGTAAGAAGACACCCCCTGTGACCACCCCCATTTTCCTTGCTACAGGAATGGCCTCCAGACAGCCCCCCAATTCCCCACAGCATGGCTAGCGGGGTGGGGGAGCAGGTTGAGCAGGGAGGGAGAAACAAAGGAGAAAGGGTGATCCTAATATTCCCACCACGCCTGACACCCCCTCGGCTTCGATTCTACATTTAACTCACTTCTCAGCGCAATCCTGGTTTCTCGCATACGTTTTATTTTATTCCTTTTACTTGGGGAAACTGAGACCCAGGGAAACGGTCTCTGATTCAGCATCTCACCCCAGGAAGCTGAGGCTCAAAGTCCAGTCTGACCAAATCCAAATTCCAAAGTTCTAAACTAAGATGCCTCTTACATTTTAAAGTATTATTCACAGCAACGATAATGGTAGCTACCAGTCGTTGCGCTCTGAAAAGGCACCAGGCGTTGTTTTCGATACTTTATAAGCAGTAGCTTCCCAAAAGCCCAGGGAGGTGGGTCCCCTTACTCTGATACCCATATTACAGATGGGGTAAACTGAGACCCAGAGAAGGATAAGGAAAGGGCCCACATCAGATAGCCAGAAGAACAAAGCCAAATTCGAACTCGAGTCTGACCTGGGACCCGGCACCTCCATCCCCACACTGCGTTGCCCTTGGAAAAACGCAGATGCAGGAAGGGAGGAAGTAGATGAACAAACGCATGTGACTTCTGCCCCTGCTGAGCCTCAGAGATGGGTCTCTCAGGGCCTGGTTCGGCTTTGGAGTGCACGCTCACACGCGCGCGCGCGCACACACACACACACACACACACACCCTCTCCAGTCTCCCCAGTGGCTCTAGTTCAATGTTTTACAGGCCTAATGAGTGTTGACAAGTTTAATGAGTTTGTTTTAAAGAAGGGAGGGGGAACCTGGTCAAGTTGAGATTTCCGAGTCAAATGAATTAGTGGAGGCCGCCAGACTTCAGCTGACAGGCCTGGAAACCCTCCCGCCGCTGCGGCCTGCGGCCACCACCGCCCGCCCGGGCTCTCCTCAATGGGAGCGGGGCCCCACGCCAGACACGGGGGACTCCAGGGGGACCTCTGAGCAGCCCTCGGGTGCCTGGGTCCCCGCCGAAGCACCCCCACATCCCCATCTCTTCATCCTGCAGCCCCTCCCTGCCAGCCCACCCTGGCTGGACTCCCCCCCACAACCGAGTCCCCAGTGAGACATTTGATTCAAACCCAGTTTGGCACTTGTTTGCATATTGATTGCGTGGTAATTAAGTGGCTTCATCTACGGAGGGGACTTGCCACCTGCATTTCTAAGCTCCACAATCACGGGCTGGGACCCGCCCCAGCCCTTGTCTCCGGCCGTGGACGCTGGGATCCAGGCAGCCCGGTTTGCGGCTGCTGCCAGGGAGTTATGTTGTCGCCATCTTCGTTTAAAATAGTATTCTTTATTTTTTGCAATCATGAGATGAACTGTGAAGGAGTTTGCGCAAACCTGACCAGCTCCAAAAAATCGCAGAGTTAAACAATAATCACGATGCCCAAGTTAAAGGAGAACATACGTGGTCCTGGCCTAGGAGGTACTACTGCCACTGTGGCATTGCAGGCACGTGCCAAGCAAGATTAGCTCCCCTTTGATCAGCCCCTCCTGAGCCACCCAGGGGTGATAGGAGTCCTGGGCCCAAAGCCCGAGAGGCCCAGATTCAAACGCCTCTTCTGCCTCTTGCTGTAGCCCTGTGATCTTGGGCCAGTGACTTTACCTCCCTGAGCCTCAGTTCCCTCATCTGTAAAATGGGATTAGTCAAACCTGTGCCGCTCACAGGGTCGTGAGGATTAAAGGGGCCGTGCCTGTCACGGTAAATCCCGCACAATTCCAAGTTTGCTTTTCGGAGCTACGTCCCCGCTGGACGCGAACACGGTCAGTTCCTCTCTAATTATTACAGCCTTGCAAATTGGTGCAAGCGGCCTTCCAGCCCACTCGATGTCGTTCTTTTTCCTCTCCTAGCCTGGGGAGCCTGGGAAGCTCTCAGGGGCCATCTGCCAGCCTTGCCACTCACCAGGGGGAAGAGGGCGAGCAGAGATTCAGGCAGGAGAAAGGCATGGCATCCGGGGGCGTTGGGTTTGCCTGAAACGCTGTGTTTTGTTGGCGCCGTGGAGAACAGCGCTGGAGCTCACAGTCTCAGGCTGGGTCACGGCAACCGGCTGGAATTCCAGCCCCCACCTCTCCCTCTCCCCCTCTCATGAGATTATTTATTGGCTATTTCCCCCTGGGAGGGGGTGCCTCTCCCCTTCTCTAACTCCCGTCCCCCTCTCTGGTCTAAGTGGTGGACTTGCGTGAAGTGTCCTTTCTAGTGAGGATTTCTTTACAGGCTGCCCATCCTTCCAGCAAGGAGCGTGGGACCAGGGGGAGGGGACGGGGGCTGGGTCACTCCACTCCAACGGGCAGACTCTGCTCCGCCTCTCGGACAGGGCTGCTGTGCTCCTCTGGCCATTTCTGTACTTCCCAGGTCTCCCCATTGTTCCGGGGGCTACGGCCAGCTGCGGGCCATCATCTTTGGCTCATTTGCAATCCCCAGAAAGAAAGGCCCTCCTGCGGCAGGCCTGGGCTGGGGGCCCAGGAATGGGCAGGAGCCGAGACGCCAGAGGAGGGGGACATGCATGTGACCGCGCACACGTCCGCCAGGCCCCGTGACTGACGCCTGAGTCGCCGCACACTGGCATTTAAACCTTTTGTTGTCACTTAAACCTTTCCCGGGGAGCAGGGGAAAGAGGCTGGGCTCTGAAGGCAGTCGTGGCTCCCCTCCCTGGCTCGGCCACTTCCTAGCTGGGAGACTTAGGGCAGGCGACCTGACCTCTCTAAGCCTCGGTTTCCTACCCATAAAACGGGGGCAGGTACCTTCAGAGTTGCCCACAAACCCACCGACCTGTACCCGGACACAGTGGGGTTGACAAAGTCATGTGGGTCCGTGTACCCCTTGTTCTGCAGCGACACCCCCGATATGTCCCCCTCAGCACCGACAGCTGCGTGCTCCTGTCCACAGGGCCCCGAACACGTTCCCAGTCAGCATATTTCATACGACAAGGACACACCCACAGGTCAGGTACGCCAGCCACCAAAGACAAACAAAAGTCAAAATGTGGACCGGGAACCCCATGAGAGAAAAAACATCAGCAAATCCTGATCTGATGGGTCTTCCCTGAAGGACGAATCCTTTTCCCTGAAGGACACAGGGAAAGCCACTTGCCAGGGACAAAGGACCCTGTGACTTAGCCAAGGGCATTCCAAAGTCAGACGCCTGTAAAACAGTGAGGAGGGTCGCAGCAGAAAGAGTTTTTGGTGCCTGGGTTCAGTTACTGGCTCTACAACTGTGCTGGCTGTGTGACTCCAGACAACCGAGTGAACCTCTCTGAGCTGCGTTTTCATCTGCAAAACTGGGATAATCGAAGCCCACAGGGCAGGCCTGGGCGCCTGGGTGAGATGAGGTGCGCAGAGCACCTGGCACGGCTCCTGGCGCGCTTCAAGAGGTGGGCAGGTGGGTAGGTGGGGAGCACACGCTTCCATGAGACGTCCCTGTCTGTCCGCGCCCAAAGGGCCTAGGCGCCGCTCTGTGCCTCTGTTTCTGCATCTGTAAATGGGCTGCTTCACAGTCTCGCCTTCGAGGTGTTCTCGGGAGCATTTGATGAGCTAACACGCGCAACTGCCCAATGTCCTAATGAGTAGAGGTTTTCAATATGGCTACCTCTTTCCAGCCATGGGGTCTCAGGCCAAATGTCGCCCCTGGGGCAGGCCTCCCTGGTGGTCTATGTCGATTCTGCTGTATATTCTGCAAACCCCTGCCCACCCTCTGAAATCTTTCCTATGAGTGCATGTGCTCCCTGTGCTCTCCCGGCTGTCCTCCCAGGGGCAGAGCCTGGCGCACAGTGGGTGCTCCATACATTTTGCTGTGGGAATAAAATGGTAGTTCGAACTCCACCTTCCTGGGGGGGGAGGGGAAGGAAGACAGCTGAGGTTACAGGTGGAGGCAGCCCTTGGTCCTCCCTCTTCCCCCCTGCACACACCCCCTGCCGCCCCTCTCCGGAATGTGATTCCCGGGATGTGGGCCCAGCGGCCCAGCCTTTCCCCTGCCCGGGAGTCTCCTGCCGCCTCCTGCCAGGGGGCCGGTGAGCCTTGATGGGTTTACCTGGGTGTTAATCCGCCAACAATCCCCCCTGGCCTGACCCGAGAGCCAGCCTCCATTCTTGTCCTGGGTCTAATTAAGTGCCTGAAATGCCACTTCCCCTTTCAAACGGGGCTGCTTTTCTCCGAGGCAGGCAGGTAAAACCCAGCCTGCTGCTTTGAAGCGGAGGAGGCCGGAAGCCTAAGCAGGTGCACGGGGGAGGAGGGGGAGGCACGAGGGGCCAGGAGGGAGGCTGGGGGCAGGGCAGGCTCTGAGAGGACAAACACCTGCAAATCTTCTAATTCGGAATGCTTAACCTTTGGGGGACCCTGAGCTCTGGAAGACTCAGGATCCCTCTCCAGGGAAATGCAAATATACACACGCCCACTATCGAGAATTCAGTTCTGGGGTTCATGGTCACCCCCTGAAACCTCTATAGTCCTCAAGCTAAGTTGTGATGCCACTTTCGTTTAGATACACTTCTATACCCAGATAGAGAGATGGATAGATAGATACAGCTGTAGCCATATGAATCTAGATAGCTATACCCCCAAACTCAACAAAGTTATTTCTGGGGATAGAGAAGGATTCTTAATTTTTATTTTGTATAATTTTCCATGATTTGAAATTTTTCAAGTATGTACTACTTTTGCAATAATCTTTCAAAAACATATAAAAATATATGCATAGATATTTTAGAGCCCCTGATGAAACCATATGTGTTTGACTGGGGAGATTCTCATCTTACAAACATTTACGGATCATCTATTCTACACAAATTACTTTCAGGTCTTTTAATCATGGACTTCCTACATGCCAGGCATCATATCTGTGTTTTAATCCATTTGCTCCCATTGGCTGGATGAGAAACTGAGGCTGAGAGAGGGGAAGCCACTTGCTCAGGGGACACCCAGGAGGGCACAGCCTGGGTGTCACTGACGCTATGCATGGCAGCTGCCTTGAGATATAAGGGCTCAGGGCCCAGGGCTGAGACGGAAGTGAGTGTCTGGGAGACCACCAGTGGCACGGGCAGAAGTCGGGCACAGCAGGACAGGTCAGAGGTCGTGCCTTGCCAGCCTCATTGCTCCTGGCATGGTGCCCTGGCAGGGCAGACCCTTAGTAGGGGCAGGTGACAGTAACAAAAGGTGAGGGACCCAGTGACTTTGGAGGAATGTTCCATCCTTAACAGTGGTGGGGACTGGGTCCCTCTTCTGACCCTGCTCTCCATTTCCTGTGCAACAAGTAACGAGTCCCTTCCTCTCTCTGGGCCTCAGTTTCTCCACCTGTAGAACAGGATGTTGCACTAGACCGGTGGCTCTCACTGGGGTGACCATCAGAGTGACCTGGCCAGATAACACCGAAGCCACTGCCCTTGGATGTCTCGAACTGAGAAAGTGCCCAGGTGTTTGTGTTTTGCAAAAGCACCTGGGTGACTCTGGGGCACACCCTCCATGGGTCTTTCCAGATCCCACATTCTGCATTGAATCCTCTTTCTAGCACCAACCAAGGATGGCATTGCAACCCAGCCACTCTACCAGGCTCCCCTGTGAAGCGCAGAGATGGTAACTGCCTGCCCTGGTCACACAGCAAGCCGGCTGGGGACTCTAGAGGCAGGCGCCAGTGTCTGGAGACCAGCCCTGCCCGTTCTTCCAAAGTGACCTCCCAGCCAGGAGAGAAAGTTCCCTAATCAGGGCAACAGAAGAGGAGGGGAATCATTTGTCACCAGATAAGCAGTATCACCTTATCTCTAAAGACCAATAACCACAGCCTGGGGGCTCTGACTGCAGGACTCAGAGCTTCTCCTCTCACCCTCCTGCAGATGCCCGGATGAGCCGTGGTCCTTGCTCCTCCCTGGAACAAAGCCCCACTGGAGTTTCCTCTGTCAATGGGGAACAGGCCGGTTGTCCCCTTTGTGCCCTCCAATGCACACAGGCCCAGAGCGTACTGCTCGAAGAGTCACCTCCAAAGCTTCTGCTCAGAATCCCAAGTCCCCGTGGAACAGTTTGCAAACCACCAGTCTGGCCCTGCCTTGCCCCTGTCCAGACAAAGGGACTAAGGACCAGGGAAAGAAGTGGCCTGTCCAGAATCACACAGCAGTTAGTGCTAGCTAAGGCTAGGGCCTCGGCATGGGGCCATTTACATGAGGATCTGAACTCCAACCCCAGCCACAATCTGAGATTATTTTCCCTCCCGGCTTTATTTTCCCTTGCGGATGAAAGGATTTTTTCCCAAGATGAGGACCAGACCGACCCTTCAGAGAACCGAGTTTGTGTCATCTAGCAGGTCTCGAGGTCCCAGCAGGTGCTCATGAGTGCTGGGAGTGTGGGGGTGGTAGTGGGGGCACTGGCTTGAGCTGCAGTCTCCCTTGGGCCTGAGGATCTGGGGTTCACAAAGAACTGGGGAGGGTGCAATTACCCAGATGGGGCAAGAAGAGCAGCTGGATTGGTGCCCTTCAGGCCCCTTAGGGAAAAGGCATCAGGGCCCTGCAGACCCTATAAAAGAGAACCCGCCTCGCCCTACTTCCTCGGGCTGATGAATTCTCTGTGCCTCAGTTTCCCCCTCTGTGAATGCAACTGTAAAGCATATATCTCACTAAACACAAAGGCTGATGTCGACTGCAGGGCTGGGAAAGGGCCACATTTCTAATGGCCTTCCTAATTCCTGGAAGTAAGACCACCACCAGTTTGTTTTGCTCCTCTACCAGCACACCTGCTAGCAGACCAGGGCCACCTCTTTCTCCTTTGGGCTCAAAGGAGAAAGCCTCATGTCACTGCCTCTGGACCTCAGCTTTGCCATCTGTAAAATGGCCAGATGACCTCCAAGGCCTTTTCAAATCTGACTCTACCCTCGTGATCTCAGCCTGGAGAGGAATTCCAAGGTCCCCTGAATGGATGGATCTAGTAGCCAGTTGTGGGCTCAGCACACCTGAGCATCAGGTGGGAAGGAGTCTGGGCTCGGGCGGCTTCCCACTGCCTCTCCCTCCCCGGCCAGGGCTCCTCTCTCCCAGACTTGCCTCCACGCACTGTGCCACAGCACTAACCTCCTAGCGGGTCTCTCCACACCTTCTGGTACATTCTCTGCTCAGTCCATCACTCCCCTGCTGAAATCTTCTGCACCACTCCCTGCTGCCGTTAGAATATGTCCTAACTCCTTAACTCAGCAGTCGATGAGTCTAGGATATGCCCTGGACGCTGGGGTGTCCCCCAGCACGGCCCCCACACACCAGGGGATAATAACAGTCGTGCAGTGCACGGATGAAGGCCCCGCATACCTTCCATGCACTTCCCTGTTTCTGGGGGCTCGCTGGGGCTGGGGGGACAGCTCTGGGATGGGACAAAAGCCACCAGGGAGGAAGTCCCTGAACACAAGGAACAATGTCTGCTGGGTTCCAAGGACTGGCTCTGTGTGCTTCTGCCTCTTCCTCATTCCCGTTTGCTGGGTGAGGATCTGCCCACAGACAGGCTCCTGTCCTCTGTCTCCTGTCTCAGATTTTCCGTAACTAGCAACTAGCGACACTCCTCCCAGCACCTGGCTGAGCACCTGCCCCCACCCCCACCCCCACCCCGCCCACAGTTGGTGATCACTTGTGGATCTACAGTCCCATTTATCTCAAGGCTCCTGCTACTTCACAACCAAAGGGCAGTGGCCGCCAGAGTGAAAGAGGGGGCAGGAGGGGGGATTGGGGTGTAACATTTATCCAACCAGTGCCTGACCTGCCCTGTGCTCTTTATGTAATTACGTTCTTCACTCTTCCCAAGGTACTTTGAGGTTGTCATCCATGGGCCCATTTTGCAGAAGAGGACACTGAGGCTCTCAAAGTTACCCAGACCTTTCCAAACCAGGTCTTCTGTCTCTTTCAAGACCCTGCTGGGCTTCCCTCCCCGATTCAGGCTCCGGAGACAGCATCTCGGGGCAGCGGCCCCGGCCCCACCAGACCTCGCCGATGGCCGATCTGTAGGCACTCACGGCTGGGGGCATTTCGGAGGCCTCTGTGCCCAGCCGCCCTGGTTCACACAGGAGGAAGGGGCGGCCGGGGAGGCAGAGCCGCGTGCCAGGCCGCGCAGCCCTTGGCGACAGGCACGACTGCTGCGCGGCTGTACCTTTCTCCTGTCCTCCACGACCCGCGCACGAGGAAGCGGCCGAGTGCGGGCGGCGGGGCGCGGGGCCAGCTCCTGGGACCGCGGACCCGGCAGACGACGCCCTCCGCCCGGGCCTGGCTTCCCCTGGCCGCGGCGCGGGTTTTGTTGTGGGTTTTGTGCGTCCCGTTTTGTCCGGTCCCCGCCCCTCCCCCGCGGCTCCCGGCGTGCTGGCTCTTGACTTCATCCACTAAGTCAATAGCCCGCGCCGCTCCCCCCGCGCCGCGCCGCCCCCCGGTTTTCTTCTCGGGATAATGGGGGCTCTTTGTGGCCTAATCAGCCTCCTGAGGGGCCGGGAGGCCCGGAGCGCTTCCCCCGCGGCCGTCGGTGGAAATGAAAGCGGGATTAGGCCGGGCCTCGGCCCGCACCATGGTAAAGCGCCACCAGGCATTCGCCCCTTCAAAGCCCCTCTCGGGGGTTTGGTTACTTTATTTCTAAAGTTGTTTGTATTTCTAAAGTGGCCATTGAGGCGCGAGCGGGACCGCGGCGGGGAGGGGGCGGCAGGGAGGAGGAGCAGGAGCCCTGGAGCCTCCCCTCCCCCGCCTGGGGCCGGAGGACCAGTGTCCTAACCGCTTTCCTCCTGCGGGGAGGACCGGAGGGGCTCGGAGCCCTGCTAATCAGATGGGGAAACTGAGGCCCAGGCCCAGGAAGTAACTGACGCAGGGCTCCGCGCCAGAGGATGCGCTCCGGGGTTCAAACCCACAGCGCAGCTGAGCGAAAAGACGGGGTCTATGGGGAGTGGGGGCTCGCGAAGGGCCGCTGGCAGCTGTGAGCGCCCCGGCGCGGCTCTGAGCGCACCCGCTGAACCTCTTGGTGTAGCCTGTACCGCCATCGAAGGGAGAGCCCCAACCCGAACGCAACTCGACCCCCTGGAAGGGAGGGAGGGAGGTTCAGTTCCATTTATTAAAGAAAGTTCCAGAGCCTCTTTTCTTAGGGTTCACTCCGAGCACCTCCAACCAATCCCACAAATGCCGGAATTCTGCAAAAATTCAGAATCTACCCTCATCGCCGAGGTGGGAGGGGGCGGGCATTTTGCATTTTGGCATTTACGGCCGCAGGAGGGAGGAGAGTGGAGGATGGGGGGTGGCGGCGGTGTCACAAAGCAGCAGGGAAGGGTTTCTGCCACCTGCGCCCCTCTCGCTCACCCTCTGGAATTTCTTTTTTCTTCCAGAATTTGGGACCTTTGGAAGGGTGAATCCTAACTCAAGGAGTCCAGGCGAGAAAGAAAACTGTAAGGGTGAAGATCGCGGGCGGAGGGGGGGGCATAATGCGAAGGGGAGGGTGGGGGCTGCGCCATCCCCGCCCTGCGGACTCGCCGGAGTTGGGTCTGTGGTTACAAGAGGGCGCGGCAGACAGAGGCGCTTCTGTAGGCTTCCACTGGCAACCAGAGGGTTCCAGAAGCTTCCTTAGGACTCCTCCTGAACCCTGCCAACTCCTGAAGTGTCTCCTTGGGGGTGAACTCCAGTCTGAATCAGATTTCCATGTCTATGCGGCCCAGACAAAGCCGGTGCCCACTTTTAAGACTAGTTTCCAGGGGACCAGGAGGCTTGATCCAAGACCCGCAGTCTCCACGCAAAAGCATACACAACACACATACACCCCACAAAACTTCTCCAAATGCTGCCCTCTCTCCACCTTCTCCAGTCACCTAAAGACCCACGGCCTTAGTTCGAACCCGCAGCCCTGGTTGTCCGTCTCCACCTGTGGCCAGCGCTGAGGCTTGGCACTTTAGAGAAGACCCCCCACCCAAAGGATGCTGCCCACTGGGCTGGAGCTTCCCCAGGCCTGGGTCCCACGGAAAGGACCCCAGGAAAGTTTAGGGTGGAGTTTTCCAAGCTACTTCTCCTCCCCACCCTTTCTTTGGTCCTGGGGAGACCGGGAGCTGGGGTGGGGGACCTCTTTGATCTTCAGTCTTTTTGAGGCTCAGACAAAGAGCACAGTAAAGGCCAGAGGCTGAGTCCTGTGGCTGGGCCGCTCCTCCCTCCGCCTCTCTCTCGAATCTTCAGTGCAACAAGGCCGGGGCGGTGGGCCAAGTCCTGCGACTCCAGAGGTCAGCTGGGGGGCTGCCTGCCAACTTCAGCCCTAGCCCCAAACACACACTGCGTTGTGCTCACACACGGACCTGCACAAACACACACACGCCCCATCCACCCTCCCCACTAACCCCCCCCACACACACACACAGGCAGCTCTGCAAAGAGGCAGGCCCAGGAGGAGATCCAGGTACGCACACGACAAACCCTGAGACATGTCTGTTCGTTTGTGGCCTTGTTTATTTTCTGTCTCCACCACCTGGCTCAGAACTCCATGAAGGCATGGACCTTCTTCCATGTGCCCCTTCCCAGCTATTCCCAGCACTTCACACAATGCCTGTCACTTAGTAGGTGCTCAACAAAATTTGTTCAGGATGAATAAAGAAATCCACACACATTCGCCCCTAGAGGAAAATTTCTTGTTTTGGTGGTACAGGGAAAAGAGGGGCACAGCATGGTGCTTATCTGGGTGTGTAAATGCTCCAGATAGGACCCTTCCAACCACCAAAGTGGGGGAAGGCAGGGTGGTCTCCCTTGCTTCTGTTTTGGAGAAAGGAGGAAGCAGCAAGGCCAGACAGAGGGCTCCCTCCCCATATCCTCACCTTGGGCTCCCTGATCCTGGACTCAGAAGCTCCCTAGAGAACAGAGGAGCCTGTGGCCTCCTCTAGAAGCCCAAACACCCCTCTATAGACACCCCAATAGTATACAGAATTCTGCCCATATGAACTTGTGTGAATGGCCGGGCTTTTTTGTTTGCTTGGTTGGTTTGCTTGCTTTTTTGGATTTTATCCTATTCCCAAAGGGGTCCAGGATCCCCCAAAAGGATAAAACCTTTTCTTAGTCTAAATCTCTGTTTTCTTCATCGGAGGAAACTGAGGCCCAGAGAGTTATGTTGTCCAAGATTACATCCCTAGTGAGTAGGGGGCCGGACGGGCACTAGAACCCTTTCCACAATGCACTCTGCCCCTCAGGTCCAGCCTCT
>VSMD01095111.1:0-35080 GCA_008750895.1 Mirza zaza
TACACTCCTTGTTATTGGGGGGGGGGGGAGGGGACTCTATAAAGAGCCACTGTACAAGAGGGGATCTGCCAAGCAGCTGCATAGGATTCACTGCTTTGCTCCTGAAAGGATCCCAAGTACCAGCACCCTCTTGCAAAGGAGAGACAATCAAGAATCAGTGCGCTTCTTGTATTAGTCACTTTCTGATACGGATTACTGGCCTAAATATGAAGGCTAAATATGAAGCCCACTTCACCTTGTCCCTATTCCCCACACCCTAAATATGAAATGAAGAGCACAGTTCATTAAGACCTCATCCTTCAGAAAACAGTTCTTGTAAAGTCAAATGAATTTCCAGAACAAACATCAGCCTGTACTTATTTTCTTCTGTTCTGAGCCCAGGAAGGACCTACAAGGAGATCCTTCCTGGCTCTCAGGTGCTTTAATGCTATGTCTAGAACCTGCAGGTGGCAGACTCACCTCAAGGAGGGCATCTTTCAAGCCAATAATGAACTTGCTATAAGGTGAGCTAGGAAGGGCCTTCCAGGCACCAGACTTTTTCACACAGCTCTGTCCAAATAACTAATGGAGAGAGCTCACTATCCATTTCTTGACAACTGTAAATGTTAGAATATTTTCCTTATGCTCATGTGAATCTCAGTCACCAACCCTGGGGAATTCTACTCTCTAGACCACACAGAACCCTACTACACACACACTTTTTCATACAAAAGCTCTTCAAAAACATGAAGTCAGCTAATGGATCAAAATATATTACATACTAGAAACGTTATGCTTTCAAGTACTATGATTTCCATAATCTCACAACCAGTTTAACAATTGTTTCAAATTGTATTCCTATTCACGAAGAAGGAAAACCAAGGACCCAAGGAAAGAGCTTAATTTGTCCAAGCTGGTGCAGCAGATCTGATTCTAGAAACTACGAATCCTGCCTCCCAGGCCCATGCTCTTTGCTAAATGAGAGGCCACAGGCAGTAGTAATTCTTATCACTGAAGGATTTAAGGGCATGCCTACCTTTCCTGCCTAAATTTCATCAGTTTACATTGCTGCCAGTCTTGTGCTACAGCTAAACATTTGCATTTGATTAACTTCTATCCTAGATACCCAAATTTTCAGTTTTTATTGGTACTAGGAGGAGGAAAAATGCACCCTGATAATGATACTCACAGCCCTAAGCCTAAATTCCCACTTTGGAGAATAAAACAACACAGGGAGTTACTGCCTAGGGTGAAACTGTAATGGTTCAAAGTGACAACACTCCACCCCCTTCCACACTCTCTTTCCCTCACAACAGGAGAAAGGATGTGAGAAAACAAATCAGCAGCATCTGACTGCCTCACTACACTCCTAAGCCATCCATCTGCTCAACAGACTTCATGGCAAGCGCTCTCCTTGGAAGTGGTTGAAAGGGAACAACACCTTGCAGCGGGAAATAAACTTAAATGTTAAAACTTGACTTTCCTTGTCCCTTTTACCAGTAATTACATTTGGAGGGTATGCATTGCAACGACAGGTTGTCTCTTCCCTCTGACTTGGAATACCTAAACTTTCCAGTCATATTTCAAGTCTGCCTTGAAAAGAAACACTGAAGAGCACACTCCTGGACCAAATCAATTTTTAACTCCAAGTTTAAAACTAGAAGAGCACGGCGAAGATGCCAAAAGGTTTCACATCTAAGGAGAAACTTCAAATGCATCTCAATTCAGTCACTTCTGAGAAATTTCTGCCAACGTCATACAGTCTGAAACTTGTGTTTACCAGATTTAGAATTTTTTTTTTTTTTTTTACTGCTTTTTTGTTTTTCTTTCCAGTTCTAGACCTAAGAGAGCATAGCAATGCATTGTAAATGGGGAGGCCGGAGGCAGTGGGGAACAGCGATCCAAACCTGGGTTGAAATCTCAGATTGGTTATTCAATAACTGCATGACTTCAAGCAATTTAAGTTATCATTATTTATGCATCTATAATGTTGCTGATAGCTGGAGTTACTGTAAGGATTAAATGATAACCTGTGAGCAAAAGGCATACTCACAGTAGGTACTCAGAAAATGTTCCCACTTCTTCCTAGGGCATAATGACTACATTCAATCTCAGAGCAAGAAAGAAAGAAAAGGAAATCGACTCCAATTAATCAGATACCAAAGCAGTTCCCGAAATCAAACAGAAGATAATACTGCCCTAAACCATTATTTCCTAATCTGTCCTTTTTAATCTGTTTGCAGTGTTGCCAAATACCTGATATTGCACAGAGGTACAACAGCTAAGACAGAGGACTTTAAATTATTCTTTCCTCTGACGCTCAAAGAAAGAATCCTTAGCACAGCTTAGGCACTGGAGGACCTACATTTTAAGCTGTAAACAGTAAACTGCAAGCCAAAAATTAGTGAATATTATAGAGCCTCTAATATAGGAAGAGGTATTCTTGGACAAAGACCATCAGCTGTTCACATCCACAAGAATCACCTTCATAAGATCATTTTTGAAAATAAAGGACATGAGAGTGTTTGTGTAATACCAATAATTAGACAATAGTTAATACAATGGAGAGCCACATGAATATTTAATTATAAATGTGAAGAACCCCCCCCAAAATACAGGCTGTTAACTATAAAATATACACACCCTAAAAGGACAAAGATTGAAGTAGATGACTGACTTTATAATTCATGAAACACTCCCATGTGAAATATATTTATGTTATATATGATATATACATGTTATATACAACATATATATTATAGTATAACACATTTTACACGTGTACATGCACAAAGGAACACATATCACCTCCTAGCACTACCTGAAAGGTATGTGCAAGGAAAGCAAATAGTCAAATGTATACATTCAGTCAGTGATCCTTTCCTTTAAATATTAGTTTTATAGCTATTACTATAAGAAGGATGAAGACAAGTTCAGGGATAGGGGAGACTCTCCTTAGGAGGATTACACTCTTAAGATTTGGATCCAATTTTTACTAGTCATCTCAGGAAGTTCAGTAACTTATTTTTAAAATGCACTTTTAAAAGCTTACCCCACCACTGATCTCAATTCTGTAGTCTTTTACTCTTCTTTCTATTCATACCAATTTTAGATTTATATAATTTAACCCATACAAACTGAAATGGAGGGAAGGGATAGTCATTATCTAGGTTTGTTCTCTTAAGGCTTTCCAAACGAGGAATAAGATGGATTTCTGTCATTAGAATTTTTATTTACTCCTCCCCAAGGATTTAAATACTCTAGAGCAAGAGGTTGAAATTGTTTTCCTAGCCTAAAACAGCTCGTTAATTATTGATGTAAGCCATACTTACAATGAGGTGGTTGGACACTTTTCTGTACAGTATGGCTATCTGGTTTTCCTCCCAAAACACATGCGTGATCTTTATTGTACAAGAAAATAAAACTAGTATCAACAATGGCAACATGATTCCCATTGTCTAAGCATAGGGAATTCCTCCACATATATTTAAAAATCTGCCACCTAAAACTTGTCCTTCAAGTCTGATCTCCAGAATTAAATGGTTAGAACTGATTTCTCAAGCAGTTCGTGAAGAATAGCAAAGTTGAGAGTGTCACATAAACAACTTCAGAAAAGACTACATGAGAAATGACCAACACTTCCATCACTCGGTAGGGATGATTTGGGAGGGATGATTTGGGAGGTTTCCTTTTAACTCCTCTGATAGATTTCCAAAGAGCACATGGAGGTGACTTGGGAGAGTAAACACATTAATGGTCCAAATGTATCCCTAATAAGAAGGTCCCCAAACTGAGATGTTCCCAAAAGTTTTGTTTCTATTCAAAAAAAGTCAGCCTGGTTATTTGTTTCTGTTTTCTGTTTGAGAGGCTTAGTATATTGTAAACAATTTTAAAAAGAACTGCATCCAATAACTGTGACACACAGTAGAGTAAAAGTAGCCACAACAAACAAGCACTGCCCCAAGCAGCTCGTGATGTACAATCATAAATGTCTACATACTAAATTTGTGACTGCTAGACTTAACAGGATAACAAATCCACCATGTTAATGATGGGACATTATTTTTCTAAAGATTAATTCATACCATGTGTTATTAATCAGCAGGGAAACTGAAAGCTCATGCAAAAAAATGCTATCCCAGTTGGGCAGAACTTAATTGCATTATTGTTATTATTATGGCTGCTGCACTGGTTTCCCTGTGTCACTGGCTCCTCCACCACAAGTATTCACACACAAACACACACACACACACACACACACACAGTACCACAGCATGGATGGAAAAACAAAAAACCCAGAGCCAGGAGGTAAGAACCTTGTGTCTGGTAGGAAGAGGATTTTGAAGAAAAACGTTTGTCTCTGGAAAGACGGGTCAAGTATGAAACCAAGCTGCCTTGAGAAGTAATTAAACCTAGGCTGTTCCATTTCACAGTGTCCCATCTTGCACAACGGTGGGAGCAGCTGTGGGAGATCACAGAAGATGCAAAGCAGGACAGGCAACCTCATCTATCTCCCCTCCATCACAATAGAGTTTCCAGGTGGGGAGAAAAAGCTCTGTTCTCCCAAAGAGCACAAAGCTAACCTGCCATCCAGAACATTCTTCTCCATACCAAACCAGCCCCTTTTCACAGCCTGAAAAAGACGAGTTAAACATCCCAGTGCGTGTTCAGACGTCAGAAAACCCGATTTTTGATCTAGGACTCAAGCCCTTTCCCAAAGTTGTAAGGTTACATGCTCAAAAACCCGAAGGCTGGCACGAATGTTGCACTGCCTCGATGACGAGTTTCCCTTGCTGCCCATTCTTGTGGAGTTTAGAGGTAGCCAGCGAGGAAAAGGGAAACGTACAAGTGTGAGAAGTAGGAATGAGTCCAATCTTGGCTGTTTTCCTCCCAACATCCCTCAGAAGAGGCTGGGACGCTACAACTGAAGTCTGGGGGCCAAGTGCAGCCCAGATCCCCGCCGGGGCGCGCCGCCACACCCTCGGGAGCTCGACAGGCTCGGGCTGGGAGGCACCCAGAAACTTGGTCCCAGCAGGAAAGAGAGAAAGAAGGGAGTCTTCAGAGTCCTGCATCTGAGGAGCTGGAAAGCTGGGAGAAGCGCAGTGCGAGAGGGAGCGGGGGACTTGGCTGGGTGTGCAGGGAGAGGGGAAGAAGAGGGGTCACCCGTGCAGTCAGGACAGCTCGCAACACGTCCCCGCAAAACTGCGCATTTTTGTGGTTTAAGATTTAAGACCAAAGGCAACGCGCTGAGCTTCTCCCCGGCCCGGGGCGCTTCTCCCCGGTCTGGGATTCAGACGCAGCCCTCTCCCGCCCCCCGCTTAGGGACCGGGGCGCCGCACTGCTGCGGGTCTCCTCCTTCCCTTTCGGGCAAGCTCCCCTCCACAGCACAGCGACGTCAGCCCTGCAAGTTCGCCTCCGCTCACCGCCCCGCGCGGCGCCCGCGGCCCGCCACATGCGCCCATCTGCCGGGCACCTCGCAGGTCCGGGACCAGGCGCCCGAGGGACGGTCCGCAGGGCTCGGGGTGTGCGGGGTTTTTTTTTGGTTTTGGTTTTTTTAAACAAAAAGCCTACTGGCTCGCCGCCCCCTCCTCCCTTCACGCCCACGCTGCACCTCCCGGGCACACGCGCCGTGAGGTGCCTCTCGCGCCAGACAATGGGTTCGGGCTGGCCGGGCAGCCCGCCCGAGCCCCCGGCCCCATCCCGGGACCCCGAGAGGCCAAGCGCAGGGGGCTGGAAGGGGGACGGCGAGGGGTGAGGCGGGGGAGGCCACAATGGGGAAGAGCGGAGCCTCCCCCTGGGGACAGGGCGCTCGCTCCCGGCGCGCGGCGAAGGGGAGGGCGGGGGTCCCAGCGCACCGTCGCCCCGCGCACTTACCAGCACGGTGGCAAACCGCTCCTCCAGTTCACCCGGCTCGGGCATCGGCAGCTTCAGAGGCACGCTGTGCGCCCTGAAATCGGTCTGCTGCGAATCCACGCTCCCCGCGTTGCCCATGTCGGCGGCGCGCCGGAGCCGGGGGCTGCGCCGGGCCCCTGGCGTCCGCGTCGGCAATCAGAACAGCTCCCGGCGGTCCGCTCCGGCCCGCAGGCGCGACCTGCGCGGCTCCCCGCCCTCCGCCGCGCCCCGGCGGGTGTGCGGCGCGCCCCGCTCCCTAGCAGCGCTGCACGCCGGGCCGCCCGCCCGCCTCCCTCATGCTCCCCGCCGCGGCCCCGGCCTCTGTTCCTCCCGAGGGGTCGGCAGGGCGCCGGGCGCCTATGTGCATGTTGCTGCGCGGCGCGCCGCCGCCTGCCTGCCTGCCAGCCAGCGATCGAGGCCGGCCGGCGCGTGGTCCCTCCCCCTCGGCCCCGCGCCCGCGCCGCGCTCCCCGCGGACGCTTCCGACCCGGGCCGGCCGCTACCGCGCCCGCCGGGCGAGCACCGCGCGCAGACAAACGCGGCTCGGCGCTCCCCTACACAATGCCCCCTCGCGCCCGGCCCCGCCCCCGCCCCCGGCCCGGCTCCGCCCACCCGCCCCGCGGCCTGCCGGGACGCGTAGTTTCTGCGCCGAGCGTTGGCACGCAGAAACCGCGTCCCGTCCGCAGGGCCAGGCCGGGTCCGGACCGTCTGCAGCAGGCGCTACTGCTGCACGTCTCTGGAGATGGCTTCTGTCACTTTTGACTCCCCCCACACCCCGGCAGTAGAAATAACTGCCTTGTCTGCATCATATCTGACGCTTAGTGGGCACGTCTGACGAATGAATAAATGCATCCGATCAATCAATGGGTGAATGCATGCATTCCGATTTAAATGTCAGAAAATAGTTGCTGTTTAAAAAGATCTAGTTCAGGCCCGGCGCGGTGGCTCACGCCTGCCTGTAATCCCAGCACTCTGGGAGGCCGAGGCGGGCGGATTGCTGGAGGTCAGGAGTTCGAAACCAGCCTGAAACCAGCCTGAGCAAGAACGAGACCCCGTCTCTACTGTAAAAATAGAAAGAAATTAATTGGCCAACTAATATATATATATATAGCAAAAAATTAGCCGGGCATGGTGGCGCATGCCTGTAGTCCCAGCTACTCGGCTTAGGAGGCTGAGGCAGAAGGATCGCTTGAGCCCAGGAGTTTGAGGTTGCTGTGAGCTAGGCTGACGCCACGGCACTCACTCTAGCCTGGGCAACAAAGTGAGGCTCTGTCTCAAAAAAAAATTAAAATTAAAATTAAATAAAAAGATCTAGTTCAGTAAGAGGCTCCCAAAGTATTGGCAACGTCCTATTTTTCAATCTGGGGCGTGGGTCCGTGGGTGCTTCTTTTATCATTCTTTCTTCCATATATATGTTATATGTTCTTTGGTGTGATTGAATTGTTTTATGAGCAAATTTATAACTTATGCATATGTATATGGTCAGACCCTGGCAGTTGAGTGAGAAGGATTCAATTCAATTCAAAACAAACACTTGTCAAACAGCTACTATGAGTTACTGTGCTCCGTAGTGGGAGAAAAAAAAGAGAGTTGCCCCTGCTCTGGAATACTTGCCAATCTAGTGAAGGAGAAAATTTACACAAATAACCATATTTCATATGAGATGGATATAATGACAGTCTTGAGGGAGGCTTTAGGGGTGCTTTGGGGGCGACCTTTGATTGCAGCTCTCTTATTCCCCCATAGCGGTCTTGAGCCAGGTGTTTCACGGGGATGATTGAGCCTGCCCCTGTCCTCTGGGGTGTGTTTCAGCCCGTAACTACCCATTCTGAAACCTTGGAAATAGAGAGGAACAGACTTTTAAGTGGCTTTAGCCAGCTGCTCATGTAAATTTCAAGGGCAACCACCTGGTTGACTTGTGGCTGAACTTCTGCAGTTAGTCCTTTCTTAGCTTAATGCAGCGTTTCTTAGTCCTGATTGTGTATCAGGTTCACTTGGGGAGCTTTTTGTTAAAACTACACACACCTTAGGCTCTGCCTATTATCAGAATGTCCCTAAGCTGAGAGCTGGAGCCTGGACAGGTGTATTTTTAACAAGCTCCCCAGGTGATTCTGATATGCAGCGAGGGTTGTTACCATACTCTTGTTAAAAAACAAGTGCTTCTGGGTAAGGTAACAACACACCAAGATTCAATCATCAAGGACCACATTACATCCAGCTTCATAAACCCCAAGATACCTTAAGCATGGTAGATGCTCAATGGCTATTTGAACTGATGAGACTTTTACCAAAAGTGTATGGCACAAATACACTCAAATACATCATGTGAGTTCTATTACATGAATCGCTGAATGTCTTTTTAAGGAAGGAATAGAGTACAAATAAATTCAACTTAAAATTCTGAATCTGCAATCTGTATTTCTAAAGTTACACTGTGTCAAAGTTAAAGACAAGAGTGTTACTGATATAAGAGAGAAAAACAGGGAGATTTAGAAATACACACACCTGGCTGGGCCCAGTGGCTCACGCCTGTAATCCTAGCACTCTGGGAGGCCGAGACGGGAGGATTGCTCAAGGTCAGGAGTTCAAAACCAGCAAGAGCAAGACCCTGTCTCTACTAAAAATAGAAACAAATTAATTGACCAACTAAAAACATATAGAAAAAATTAGCCAGGCATGGTGGTGCATGCCTGTAGTCCCAGCTACTCGGGAGGCTGAGGCAGCAGGATTGCTTGAGCCCAGGAGTTTGAGGCTGCTGTGAGCTAGGCTGATGCCATGGCACTCTAGCCCAGGCAACAGAACAAGACTCTGTCTCAAAAGAAGAAGAAGAAAAGAAATACAGACACTTCAAACTAATGAAAATGCCTGAGAAAGAAAGCAGTTAGTTCAGACCAGGTGAGATATTTCTGACCCACAAATGTATTTATTTTCTTTGTAATCTCTAGACATGTACTTTGGGTCTGATTAACTCACAAAATCAGCCCACCCAGACGGTTGCCTGTCTGGATGGAAAGGCTGGAATTCTTTTCTGCAGTTGAGAAAGCCCTTTTTATTACATTTATGGCTCCCTATGGCCATATTTCTGTCAGTAACCAAGACCTTTTTGTCCCCTTAAGTCTTATCACATCTAGACTCTCTCGTAAGCTCACACTTTGAGAGAAAGCCAAGGACAAAGTGTGCAAATCCATGAACCAAAAGAACTTTTCTGTTGTTTCGAGGTTTGCAATCTCTAATATTTGGTTATTATTTCTGACTATAAACTATTATTTCTAGACTATAGACTATTTTTTGTTTGTTTGTTTTGAGACAGGGTCTCACCGTCACCTGGGCTAGAGTGCAGTGGCATCATCATAGCTCACTGCAACCTCAAACTCGTGGGCTCAAGCTATCCTCCTGCCTCAGCCTCCCCAGCAGCTGGAAGGAACTACAGGAGGATGTTACCATACCCGGCTAATTTTTCTATATTTTGTAGAAACAAGGTCTCACTCTTGCCAGGCTGGTCTTGAACTCCTGACCTCAAACAATCCTCTTGCCTTGGCCTCTCAAAGTGCTAGCATTACAGGCATGAGCCATCACTCCCGGCTTATTTATGACTATTATGAAGATCAGAAATAAATGAATGCTCCATAGGGTTGTACAATTTCTATAGGAATTTTCATCAAAATCTCAAGAATAACTTTTTGGGGGGAGGGTATGGAAAGAGAGGAAGAAGACATTTCTACTACTTTAATTGTAGCTCTTCTTTCCTCCATAAAATTAAAATCAGGCATATTCCATTTTCTGATTACTAATATATATGATTTGTTATAGCTGACATTGCAAAATATTGGCAAAAAAGAAATTGTCTGTTAAAACTATCCACTCATCTTCCATGGAAACTGAATGTTAGAACATTTATCTTCCACATGCCAGGCATTTGCAACTATGCCAAGGATAGCTTGAGCAGGGATTTCCCTGAAATGGTGTGATTGCTCTCAAAGAAACTTTTCCATCATTCAGGACAAATATTCCTACAAGATCAACTGTTTGAGGAACTTAAGGTGAGTTTTATTGGTATCTCCGTGGGTTAAATATAAGGAACTGCTCTCTAACTAAGTTCATTTAGTATCTTAGAAAGGCAATGATATAACCCTCAGGTTCTCCTTATGTGTATAATTATATAGAAATGTCTAAGTGCTCTCTAATGAACACAACCATTAATAGTCTTGTGCTAAAATTGTTAAGTAGCTGGGATTTTAGAGGGATTGCTGTTTGTCAATTTGTATATACAAGAATCCTTCAAGATTTGCATATCCATCCACATTTATTTGAAGAATGTTTATTGAGCACTTACTATGTGCCAGGCATTGCTCTTGATTTTAAACAAAGTTTAAACATGATTTCTTCCATTTTTGCTTCATATAGCTTTCTTCAAACAGTTAACTTATAGACAAAGATATAACTCAGCTCTCCAGTTCCCCTTCTCCTGAATCAGCTATGCTTTTGCCTCCCAACTAATAATGGCTTAAATAATACATTTTGCACATATAACAAGAACTGTGGAGAAAGGTGGCTATCAATGTTTGTTCAGCAACTCAGTAAGGCTAGGGCCAGTATGTATATGATGGTGAGGTCCTCCCAAGTGCTTACAAAATAACCTCCAGAGCGTGATGCATCAAGCCTGTCTGTACTCCAGGCAAAAAGTAGGAAGAAAGAAGAAATGTCAGTTTAGTCTCTTCCTTTTATCAGGAAAGCGAAAGTTTGCCCAGAAATACCACTAGCAAACTGCCCATAATTCCTCCTTTTCCACAACTGAATAACATGGCCATCCCTAGCTTCAGGTAGCACTGGTGGTATGAGACAAAACCTTGGGCCGGACACATTCTTCACCTGAATAGCATCACGATTCTGATAACCAAAAGAGAATAGACATGGGTAGAGAGTGGGTTGACAACAATATTTTCTAACCTCTCCCTGACATATTTTGTACCTTTGAATAATACTTTACATTTGTTTATGACTTCATATTTTACTAAATACTTTTACTTACTTTATCGTATTTTGTCTTCTCAATACAACAATGAGGAATCTTAAGGTCAACAAATTTAAGTAATTTTTTTCTTGTTTATACAAAAAGTGACACAATTAGAACTTGGGTATTTTGATTCACAAATTAGTATCCTACCCTGCCTTTAAAAAATAGTTCTTTGAAATTATTATCATTCAGAGAATAAGATATAGTCTGTATATCTTATTATGCTCCTATGTATCTTCTCATATGTAAAAGCACAGTGAGACTTCTGCTTCTGATCCAGATAGAATAATAGGGATTATATTTACACTCCCACTTGAAACTAATAAAAAAAACTGGACAAAATACATGAAATAATAACCCTGAAGACACTGACCATCAGGCAATGAAGAATAGTGACCCATGAGAGATTGGAAACAAATGAAGCGAGCCCTAGGACCACCCCAGCTTACTGCCTAGAGAAAGTTCCTAGACCACAGTGCAAGGAGAGGGAACCCAGAATGACCTTGGTAGGGTCCCCGCTGACTTGAAGAGGCACAGTGAGAGTCCAGTGAACCCAAGGAGCTAGTATTCTCAAGACAGAGTACCAAAAAAGAGAGAGCTGAAAGAAGAGAGATCTCCAGAGATCTGCAGAAGTTGCCATTCCAGTATTCAGTTGAGTACAGATCAGTGCATGCATGTGAGGAAAAACTCCAAAGCTGGGATGAATTGATCAACAGAACATATACTCTATAACAGTGCTTCAAAATATTAATACACGAAATTTAAGGTGAAATATATCCAGGTGAATTGTATTGGCAATTTTAACAACCTCTTAATATTTGTTAGAATGAGTAGGCAGAAAATTAGTAAGGATATAGAAAATTTCAATAATACTATCAACAACTTGATCTAATTGATATTTATAGACTATCTCACCAACAACATAACATATAACTTTTCAAGTGCACAAGGAATATTTACCAAGGTAGACCGTATTCTGAGCTATAAAGCAACTCTCAGTAAATTTAAAAAGACTTAAGTATTGCAAAATATATTCCCTTACCACAGTGGAATTAAATTAGAAATCAAGAACAGGAAGATAGCTGAAAAATCTTCAAAATAAATAATTAAAATTTGGGAACTAAATAACATGCCTCCAAAAACCATAGGTCAATTAAAAAATTTACAGGGAAATTATAATGTATTTTGAATAAAATGAAAGTAAAAACACAACTTATTAAAATCTGTGGGATATATTAATAGCTAACATGGTACTTAAAAATGTAGACTACTACATGCCTATATTAGAAAAGAACAAAGGGCTCAAACCAATGTCCTCAATTTCTACCTTAAGAAACCAGAAAAGAAGCTGGTGAAAACCAAACAAGCAGAAGAAAGGAATAATGAAGATAAGAGCAGAAATCAATGAAATAGAAAACAGGAAAACAATAGGAAAATTAATGAAACCTAAAACTAGTCCCTTAAGATCATACAAATTGATAAGCCTCTCATATTTACCAGGGAAGAAAAAGAAAAAAAGACACAAATAACTAGTATCATGAATGACAGAGCTGACATCACTACACATTCTACACATACTCAAAAGGGTAATCGGGGAATGTTTTGAACAACTGTATGTCAATAAATTCTACAATGTGAATAAAATGGATACATTCATTCCTTGAAGAATACAAACTACCAAAGCTGATTCAAGAAGAAATAGATAACCTGAACAGCCATAAATCTATTAAAGAAATGGAACCTGTTAAAGAAAAGTACAGGACCAGATAGCTTCATTGGGAATTTTATTAATATTAACCACTTAAGATAGAAAGAACACCAATTTTACGCAAACACACACTTCCAGAAAAGTGAGAATGAATATTTCCCAACTCATTCTGAAGGCCAATATCACCCTGGTACCAAAACTGGTCAAAGACATTATAGGAAAGAAAACTAGAAAACATACAATTTTTAACATAATTTTAGCAAATGTAATCTAATGATATATAACAATACACCATGACTAAGTGGGGTTTATTCCAGGAATGCAAGGTTGTTTTAGCATCAAAAAAAATCAATTAATATAATTTACCATAATATTAATGACAAAAGAAAAACCATATGCTTATATCAATAGGTAGAGAATAAATATTTGACAAAACTCAATATTCTTTTGTGATGAAAACCCTCAGCTGACTAAGAATAGAAGGGAACTTCCTCAACTTGATAAAAAGCATCTACAGGGCCGGGCGCGGTGGCTCAAGCCTGTAATCCTAGCTCTCTGGGAGGCCGAGGTGGGCGGATCCTTTGAGCTCAGGAGTTCGAGACCAGCCTGAGCAAGAGCGAGACCCCATCTCTACTATAAATACAAAGAAATTAATTGGCCAACTAATATATATAGAAAAAATTAGCCGGGCATGGTGGCACATGCCTGTAGTCCCAGCTACTTGGGAGGCTGAGGCAGCAGGATTGCTTAAGCCCAGGAGTTTGAGGTTGCTGTGAGCTAGGCTGACGCCATGGCACTCACTCTAGCCTGGGCAATAAAGTGAGACTCTGTCTCAAAAAAAAAAAAAACAAAACATCTACAGAAAACCTACTGCCATACTTAATAGGGTAAGACTGTGATGGTTAATTTTTTGTGTCAAAAATAAACACATACCTTGTTTTCTTTCTGGTTTTTTTTTTTTTTGAGACAGAGTCTCACTTTTGTTGCCCAAGCTAGAGTGAGTGCCATGGCATCAGCCTAGCTCACAGCAACCTCAAACTCCTGGGCTCAAGCAATGATCCTGCCTCAGCCTCCCGAGTAGCTGGGAATATAGGCATGCGCCACCATGCCCGGCTAATTTTTTCTATATATATTAGTTGGCCAATTAATTTTTTTCTATTTATAGTAGAGACGGGGTCTCACTCTTGCTCAGGCTGGTTTCGAACTCCTGACCTTGAGCAATCCGCCCACCTTGGCCTCCCAGAGTGCTAGGATTACAGGCGTGAGCCACCAAGCCCGGCCGACATACCTTGTTTTAACACAGCTTGCTCAGGCCAAATTGATATTTGGTCAAAAATTAGTATGGATGTTTCTGTGAGAGTGTTTTTGTTGATGACATTAACATTTAAGTCAGTGGACTTTCAATAATGTAGATTTTTCTCTATAACATAAGTGGGCCTTATCCTATCATTTGAAGGCCTTAATAAAACAAAGACGGACCTTCCGGGTGCAAGAAGGAACTCTGCCAGCAGACAGCTTTTGAATTTGAATCACAATATGGGCTTATTCCTGGGTTTCCAGCCTGCTGGCTCACTCTGAAGATTTTGGACTTGCCAGCTTCCATAATCATCACATAATCATGTGAGCCAACTACATACACACACACACACACACACACACATAAACACACACGGAGAGAGAGAGAGCGAGAGATAACCTCTGAACGACATGGGGGTTAGGGGTGCTGACCCCTTCCACGTAGTCAAAAATCTGCCTATAACTTTTTTTTATTTCGGCATATTATAGGGGTACAGATTTTAAGGTTTCAATAAATGCCCTTTCTCCCCCTTCCCCCACAAGTCTGAGTTTCCAGAATGACCATCCCCCAGATGGTGCACATCTCACTCATTATGTATGTATATACCCGCCCCCGTCCCCCTGCCCAATACCCTATTACTGTAGTACCTATGTGTCCACTTAGGTGCTGCTCAGTTAATACCAGTTTGCTGGTGAATATATGTGGTGCTCGTTTTTCCATTCTTGGGATCCTTCACTTAGTAGTATGGGTTCCAGCTCTAACCAGGAAAATATAAGATGTGTTATATCACCGTTGTTTCTTAGAGCTGATGCCTATAACTTTTGACTCCCCCAAAACTTAACAGTGTACTGTTGACCAAAGGCCTTAATAATAACATAAAAAATTGATTAACACATATTTTGCATATTATATGTATTACAGACTCTATTCTTACAATATAATGAGCTAGAGAAAAGAAAATGTTCTTTAGAAAATTACAAGGGCTGGGCGAGGTGGCCCACACCTGTAATCTCAGCACTTCAGGTGACTGAGATGGGAGGATCTTTTGAGGCCAGGAATTCAAGACCAGCCTGGTGAATAGAGCAAGATCCTGTCTCTACAAAAAATTAAAAATAATTAGCTCCACATGGGGGCATATACCTATAGTCCTAGCTATTGAGGAGGCTAAGGCAAAAAGATCACTTGAGCCCAGGAACTCAAGGCTGCAGTGAGCTATGATTGCACCATTGCACTCTACCCTGGGTGATAGAACGAGACCCTGTCTCTAGAAAAATTAAAATTTAAAAATTAAAAAAAAGGAAATCATAAGGAAGAGAAAATATATTTACTACTTATTAAGTGGAAATAGATCATTATAAGCTCTTCATTCTCCTAGTCTTCACATTGAATAGGCTGAGGAGGAGGAGGAAGAGGAGGGTTGGTCTTGCTTTTTCATGTGTGGCAGAGGTAGAAGAAAATCTGCATATGTGGGGACCGGCTCAGTTCAAACCATGTTGTTCAAGAGTCACCTGTATAATATGTGCACCCCTTCTTAGTTCTGTTTCTCTAGAGAACTCTGCCTAAAAAAAAAAAAAATCTGACTAAATACTTTCTCCCTAAAATCAGGTATCAGGCAAGAATATCTGATCTTGCCATTTTTATTCAACTTGTACTGAAGGTTCTAGTCAATATAATAAAGCAAGAAAACAAAATAAAAGGCATCCAATTTGGAATGAAGAAGTAAACTGCCTTTATTCAGATAACATGGTCTTCTATATAGAACATCAAATGGAATCTACAAAATAGTTATTAATACTAGAACTATCATTAAGAGTTTGTGAATGGCAAAATTATATGAAATTTCTTTTTTGCTCTCAGTCTTGAGTATAGCTTATTTGATTATAGAATTCTGGTTGAAATTTCTTTCCTCTCTCTGTCCTGAAGACATTATTCCATCATCTCCTAGCCCTTATTGTTGGTGATGAGACCTCTCCTGTCCGTCCAAATTGTCAATTTTTGGATACAGATGGTTCCCAACTTATGACGGTTCAGCTTATAATTTTTTGACTTTATGATGATGCCAAAGTGATCTGTGTTCTGTAGAAACTGTACTTCACATTTTTAATTTCGATCATTTCCGAGGCTAACAATATGCCATAGGATACTCTCGTGGGATGCTGGGTGGCAGCAGCAAGCCACAGCCACCACTCAGCCACACCATCACGAGGGTAAACAACCAATGCAACCATTCTGTTTCTCTTTTTTTAAATTTAAATTATTTTTATTTTTTAAATTTTTAATTATTATGGGTACATAATACTTGTATATCCTTATAGTGTACATGGGATGTTTTGATACAGGCATACAGTATGAATTAATCAAATCAGGGTAATTAGGGTATCTGTCACCTCAGGTATTTAACATTTCTTTGTGTTAGGAACATTCCAATTCTACTCTTTTCGTTATTTTAAAGTATACCCTAACTTACTGTTGATTATAGTCACTTTGTCGTGCTACCAAATACTGCTTATGTTATCTATCTAAATATATTTTTGCACCCATAAACCATTCCACTTTATGCCTGCTCCCCACTATCCTTCCCAGTCTCTGGTAACCATCATTCTTCTGTCTCCATGAGATCAATTGTTTTTAATATTTAGCTCCCATGAGAACATGCAAGATTCGTCTTCTTGTGGTTGGCTTATTTCACTTAACACAATGTTCTCTAGTTCCAACTATGTTGTTTCAAATGGCAAGATTTCATTCTTTTTTGTGGCTATCTAATCTTCCATTGTGTATATGTACCACAATTAAGTCTACTTAAAAACAAACAAAAAAAGGGCCGGGCGCAGTGGCTCACGCCTATAATCCTAGCACTCTGGGAGGCTGAAGCGGGTGGATCGTTTGAGCTCAGGAGTTCGAGACCAGCCTGAGCAAGAGTGAGACCCCTGTCTCTACCAAAAAAATAGAAAGAAATTAGCTGGACAACTTAAAAAAAAAAAAAAAATATATATATATATAAATTAGCCAGACATGGTGGCACATGGCTATAGTCCCAGCTACTCGGGAGGAGAGGCAGTAGGATCGCTGGAGGTTGCTGTGAGCTAGGCTGACACCACGGCACTCTAGCCTGGGCAACAGAGTAAGACTCTGTCTCAAAAAAAAAAAAAATCAAAGCACAAAATAAATAGTAAAGCATTTTATGTTACAGGCATAGAAAAATTACTAACAAAACTCTCTACGGCAAAGTTATATGAATGGTGACAGATTTGTGCTTTGACCTCTATGCCGTCTTAATGGCTCACTTTTTGTTGTACCATTGAAAACGTATTCATCCCTCTGAGGTCACATAAGTAATTTATTAATGAGGGATTTTGTTCAGCATAATGCTATTGTCTTACGTACTTTATGCATTTATTCCTGTCAATGTCGCTATATTAGACTGTGAACCCCTAAAGAGAAGACCAATCTGATTAAGTCGCCCTTTCTGTGCTGAACAAAATGTGCTGGTGTAAACAATGATTATAACAACATTGTAAAATTTTTGAAGAATGATTGAGAAGCAAGATCAAGAATATATATAAAATTCGTTAAACATGGGAAGTTTATCTAGTAGCTGCGATCACGACAAATTATAAAATCATGAAATGTAATAATTCAACATATAAGTTTGAACCCCAGTACAGGTTTAGCCTTTATTTGTATACGGAGCCTGCTTCACGGGCCCTTTGCTTAGCTGAATGTTCTATTGATATCATGAAAGCCTTAATGACTTTGTCTTTGAACTTGTGTAAGTTAAGCCCAACGGGACAATGGAGCACGCACATGAGCAGAGGAGAAGTGCACAACACATGTCCACTGTTTCTTGACGTCTCGTTTGCATATGGTGCCCCCAATACCATATGAGCACAGAAGTCTGGGGAGACTCAAAACAAACAGAAGATAAGTGTTACGTCTCAGGCTGAGTAAGCAGAGGTGCTGACAGCCCCAAGTGGCCAGGCTTTCTGTTGAACCAGAACTTGTTCAATTGCAGAAAGAAGGCAGTGGCATTCTAAGAAACATAAAGACAAAGAATCCTATCATACCTTTCCTCATATTACTTCTCTGTATTAGCAAGCCACTTACATGGAAATTTTTAGAGGGAAAGGCAAGATAAGGCAGCCCACAATTTTTTTTTTCCTTTCAGTTCTTCCTTACTCATCAGTAAGCCAAAGGTAGAGAGTATTGGTAGAATGTGCTCATATCAAGAAGTGAAATAAAAACACTTGGGTTAGTTTTGTGAGCGTTTCCACTGTTCTGGTAAAAGTGAAGATGCCTAAGCGTGTACAAGCTATGAAATAAGAATTGCCTAATTTTAATGATTCCACATACAAATTAATGCTCTTATGTTTGAGTTTAAAACTGGCATTGATAATGTAAAGGTGAGAGATGGGTGTGGCAGTGTGTACCTGTAGTCCCACTTACTCAGAAGGCTGAGGCAGGAAGATTCCTTGAGCCTAGGAGTTTGAGGCTGTAGTATGTAATGATTGTGTCTGTGAATAGCCACTGCACTCCAGCCTGAGCAACATAGCAAGACCCATTTCTTAAAAAAAAAGGAAGAAAAACATAAAGATAAGTAGTAAAATTCATGCTAATAATTTGTAAAGTGTTCTTTTTTACTTAGAACAACATTAAATAACAAATTTAAAATATTGTAAGTACAAAAAGAAACCACAGAAGAAAACCCTTTGTATTTTAATACCTTTCACGCAGCTTTTTTTCTTGCTTTTTGAATAAGAGTTTCCATGAATTATATAGCCTGTGCTATTTGCAGGAGCAGTCAATAGATTCTGTCTTGACTAAACATAGAAAGATAGACTAGCATGGTTTCTAAAGATGTCTTTTAGCCCAAATATTCCCCAGTTCCACATACCTTACATAGTTCTCATAGATCCTTGAAAGATCTGGTGGCCTGCCCTGCTGAGTGATATGTTAGAAGCCTTCTCTGAGCATCTCTGCCCCAAGATAAAGTTTGTTACTACTCCTCTGTGCTACTGCTGTGCCCTCCTCTCAATTTTACTGTTGTACTTAGCACAACATGTTATAATTAATCTGTCTATAGATGCGTCTCCCCTTTCAGGCCATGAGCTTCTTGAGGAAAGAGACTTAATTTATTTATCTCCAGTTTGTTTTGCACCCTTCCTTCTGCTTTCCCTTTGTTGTGACAATGGACCTGGTCGTCATCTGTGGCATATGTACCATGCTCTGTAAACCTGTATCTTACTCTTGCCCTATAATCCTATCTTTCTCTCCTCAATAAACCTCATTTTCATGCTTGCCTAAAAAAAAAAAAAAAATTATTTATCTTCATAAGCATAGAAATCCTGGTGCAAAGTAGTCATTCAATAAATGTTTGTTAATAAATCATTCAAATAATTTCTTAATTACTTGTGTATAAAATAGATTCAGAAATGTCCCAAAAGTAGATTATTTCTCCCCAGAACTGTCTGTTCATTTGCTTTAGAAGAGCCTTGGACAGGCACAATACCAAAGGAAGTGTTGGAGTTGGGATTTGCCTTCTGGTCTCTCTGGACCCTAGGTTCTTCTCATTGTATGGCACAGTTTGCAATCAGAGAATAGCTGAGTAGAAAAGTGGGAGCTTGCAGGTCATGATTCTGCCCATTTGTGAGATTTTTAGTTCTGGCTCAGGGGCTCAGAGGTAAAGGAAAGCCCAGTGACCAGAAGCTTCATCTACTTTGAAGGTTGCAGAGTATAAACAACAGAGGGTCATATAGTGACTTTTAAACCCCATGCAACATTGAGTTGAGAGCCAAAGCTACTTCAACCAAATGCCCTACATTTGGAATAGATGCTCATTTATCAAAGATGTGTTAGCTACCAGAAACTGCAGTGCATTGTGCATATAGCATGATCTACATGGGAAAATGCAAATGGCAAATGGAGACAACGCCAACTCAGAGCAATCCCAGAGACTTCTGAGGGCAGTCGTGAGCCCTCACCTTTGGGGGAGATTTTGGGACTTTGGACTTATGTTGAGTCAATGGTTGAGCAATGGCAACAATGTTTGAATGTCTTGTCACCTTATAGATGATATGCTTTCCAGATACCCTAAACCTATGGTGGCAGGAGTAAAGGATGAGTGAGCTCTCACTGAGAATGAGGGGAAAGGAATGGGATTAGAAAGATCACCAAGTCTTCATTTAAGAAAAAATAAAGTGAAAAGATTGAGTTATTATCCAAGCCAGTTAAATAACCAAATCATTAAGCCTGAATCATTTTTTGACCTGACACAATGATGCACTCCTTTCCCTATCTATGTGTGGTAGAAATGGGGAAATCCTAACACTCCGCAGAAAGCTCTCTCTGAATCCTGTGTGTACCTTTTTGCATGAGTCACAAATCATAACCCCTTCTTGGAATTCTGTGAGCCCTGGAATACAAACATCGGCTCTTCCATCTCTCTCTCTTTTTCTTGTTCCCTTCCATTTAATTGTTACATTTGTACTCTTAGCCTAAATATATTTAGATAGATGCAATGACTGGGTTTGTTGTTGTGAAGTAACAAGTAACAGAATATCTGATTTTAGTCATCATAAAAAGGAACATCAATGGTCTTGATAAATAATAAAATACCCATTGCATTAACAAAAACTTTTACTCTTAACGCTTCTTTCAAGATAACAGCCTTGGGCGTACTAATAGGCTCAAGTCAACTAATGCCAAGAAAGTTCCATCAATGTAGCAGATAATTATCCTCCTGGCAAAATCCCAGCCCTCCAACCAGTGTTGACTTAGCAAATCAGCCTATATTTTTCAAGTGCTTTTTAACTGTGTGTCTTTTAAAAATTGCATGCCTAGTGTATTTTAGCTCATAACTTCCAGGTATGGGCTTAAGGGCACAGCAAGAAATGGTGGCCATCAATAATGGTAACACCAGGATCATCTTAATACCTAAGGGGTATGTGTGTGAGAGAGAGAGAGAGAGAAAGAGAAAGAAGGGAGGTGGGGGGAGAGAAACAGAGCAAAGGAAAGAGAGAGAAAACTCAACATTCCATTGTATACGAATGGACCAGATTTCTTCATGGCAGCAGTGCAACAGGAGAAAGCACCAGACTTGCTCTCAGAAGACCTGGGCTCTCCTTCTACTTCCGCCATAAGATCTTGGTGACCCTGGCAAGTCCTGCCACTTCTCTGGGACTCTGTTTGATGTAATGAAAAGATTGAATAAGAGGACAGGATTATCGAAGAGACTTATAATTTCCTTCTGCCTTTCCCTGGTTCATACCACTCCAATAGGAGGTTTGGATTTTCATAAGGAGGTTCTCTTGATTCATTATTCCTCCTGCCTGTCCTCACTTCTGGCACCCTAAGCTGGATCTTCTCATTTCTTTTATATGTAGATGCTGCCATAACCTAGTTTATTTCTGAGCCAAGAAGCAAGTTGCTAAAGCCCCTCTTCTTCAATTCAGCCACACTTGGTGACATATGGTCTAGTCCCTAGGAACCGGGATGCAGTGCAGGTGTCGACCACTGGGAGCTGTCACTGTGCTCCAAGTTGCAGGCCCCTCCTCATTCCCATGTTCTGATAACTGACCCCTGAATTTCTTCTCCGGACTCCTCCTCTCTACTCTAGGCCATACCAGTGGGCTTCAGGACTCTCCCTATTTACTTGTCCATTTTCTTCTTATTAAAACTCTATATGATCATAAAAGGAAATTTGAAAATTATAGGAGAAATAGAGAGAAACAATAAACTATAATCCCACTACCCAGATAACCACCTTCAACTTTTTGGTGTACATGTATAGTAAATTGTTGCAGCAGGAGCCTCCAATTTGTTCATACTTCCCTGTAGCCACATCCTCAGGTATTCCTCTCTCCCTGACTCTAGGTTTGGCCAATAGGACAAGAGCAAAGGTGTCACAAGCAAAGACATAAAAATGCTTATGATTATGCTTACCTTCTCTTGCTTGTCTGGAAATATACTGCCACCGCGTAAATGAGCCTCTGCTAGCTTGCTGAATGATGAGAGATATGTGACCCAGTTGCCCCATCACATCAGCCAACATTCTGCAAATTCCCAGAAACAGAGCTTCCCTGTTCACTGGCAGGCAAACATAATCGAGACCAGCAGAAGAACCAACAGCTAAGCCCACCCCAGAATGTAAACCCACCAAATTGCAAGCTCAATAAATTATATTGTTTAAATCACTAAGGTAAATGATTGTTATTGTTTAAACCACTAAACTTTTATGCAGCAAAAGCTAGCTGATACAATAATTATTTAGACTTTTTCTATGTAACAAAATTGAGATTATACTGTGTATATTTTTTTCCCACAGCCAAACACTGATCAAGGTATATATTATTCTATAACAAGCTTTTTTCACATAACATTTTCTCAAGTCTTTAATTCTATTTTCTTCCTCATTGTAATTTCCACCAGGGAGAGGACTTATATCTGTTTTGTTCAATTCCATCTTCCTGGTAGATAGAACACTGCTACAAACATCGTAGGGAATCAATCAATAAATAAATCATTTCTTGAATGAATGATTAGAGGATATGATTTTTTTTTAACAGTGGAATAGTTATATCATATGGAGCTAATAGGCTTGGCATCTCAGCTTCCCACTAGGACTGGAACTCCAGTGAGAACTGAATCTCTGGTCCTGAATCCCAGCTAGGAGCTAGGGCTTTGTGAAGCAGCCTTCAACATTTAGTTCAGATAGCATCTCCTGTGGGGCATACTTGTCCCTCATTGGGGTTTGCATATTGTGTAACATAGATCTTTGTCATGGCAGTACATCAAGTTATAACATTTAATTTACAAGCCTGTTTCTTCTGCTGCCTTGTGAACTTCTGAGGGGAAGGGTTTAGATCCCAGAGTGCCTGGGACATAATAAATGCTTGACCAATGAATGCCTGTGGGATAAATGAACAAACTAACCCATGTACTGCAATGGACTCCTCTGACAGCAGCACATATACAATCTTTTTTTTTTTTTTTAAGAAATATGCCTTTATTAAAAATGATACATATAAATGGGGATTACAATAATATTGTGATGAAGCATATTTGAGGCCAGAAGAAAAGCCTTAATTAAGAAATACCACCAAAGAGAAAATTTCTTAAATGGCTTGAATTCCATTTGGATGTTTTTAAAGGTATGAGGAAGTGAAGAAAGTAGGAAAGTGGGAAACAAAAATGGGGCATAAAGAGAACAACACTCTAATTCACAGTTTGTGATGGTCTATTATCTGCCACGGAAATGAGAGAGGCAATATCAGTTTACATGTTGGTTTAGACATAATTAAAATGTACAGATTAAAGCCTGAACTTAGACTAATGTCAAATGAAGAAGGAATATTGGATCTGCCATTGATTAGAGTTCTGTTTAGGCTTCTCCATTGAGAGAGAAATGCTATGCCTTTGTGAAAACTGTCATTCTGCAAAAGCACTACTCAAGAATAGGGCTCTGCTAAGGAATGTTAAGGCTTGTGTTATTCACGCACACTTACACACGTGAAATTCCAACACATTACTCTCATTGCTGTAATAAACTTAAGACTTTGGTTTAGATAAGCAGCCAGGCTTTGTTATAATAAGGGTGTAAGCATAAACTCTGATTAATTAATGTGATGCAGTTCTTTCCTTTTAAAGGATATTGGCTTAAGTTCTGACTTCAGCCAAACATAATTCACATACATTTTAATATAATCACTATATTAATCTTGTTTACATAATCTTGTTTCCAGCAATACCGCTGGTCATTCTGTAACTACCAGAGGGCTGGGATAACATCCATTTTAAGCTTCTCAGCCCATAGGAGCAGCATGTATGAAAACTCAGCTCTGGCAAGCCTTTGGTTCCAGCCAGGGGTTTTAATTGTTCTAGAACAGTTTAGTGGAGCTGCTCCATCCACCTATCATCCTAGATTCAGGCAAGCAGCTCCGATGGCATATCCTATTTCTCTGTTTATACTTTTTATAATATTTCGAACAAAGATAAAAACAGGTTGTTATGTCCCAGTGCTATTAGGGGCAAGTCCTTCAATTCAATCCCTCACCCCCAACTCTCCCCTGTGGCTGTGGTCCCACAACTGCAGGCTTCACCTGGAACCCCCGACTATCCATTTCGCAAACAAGAACATTTAACTCACAAAAAGGAAGCAAAGAAAGAGGCTCAGTCAAAGAAGGTGGCAGGGGGACCAGGCTAGAGCTTCTTGGTTGTCCCTTCAGTACTATTAAGAGTTAGACATCACGGGGAAGCACCCTGTACAGCGGACACACTGTAAGTTGCCTATGTCCAATGTCACATGTCCAATAAAAACAACAGGGATTACAATAGCATTGTCAGGAAGCATATTATAGCCAAAAAAATAATAATGATAATTTAAAAATGCCAACAAGGAGAAAAGTTCTCTTCTTCCTTACTAACAGAACTCCAATTTAGTTCAGGGCACCAGTGTTCCCAGGCCCAGGCAAAATAATGACGATTGGTTTACATCAATCATCATAATCCTATTTTCTTCTTTCTCTGCCTTTTAAAAAAATAGATTTCATTTTTTAGAGTAGTTTAGGTTCACAGCAAAATTGAGCAGAAGGTACCGGGAATTCCCATATGCCCCTTCCCCACCCCCACCCTGGCCTCCCCACTGGCACTGGCACCACCAGAAAGGTACATTTGTTATAATCAATGAACCTACATTGACACGTCAGTATCACCCAAAGTCCATAGCTTACATTAAGGTTCACTCTTGGTGCTGTAAATTCTGTGGGTTTGGACAAATGTATGAGGACATGTATCCACCACTGTAGTATCATATAGAGTATTTTATTGCCCTAAAAATCTTCTGTTCTCCTCCTATTCATCTCTCCCTTCTCCCAACCCCTGACAACCACTAATCTTTCTACTGTTTTTCTACATGGTTTTTCCTTTTCAGAATGTTATATAGTTCGTAAAATAGATTATGTAGCCTTTCCAGATTGGTTCTTTCACTTAGTAATATGCATTTAAGTTTCCTCCATGTCTTTTCATGGCTTGATAGCTCGTTTCTCTGTAGCATTGAATAATATTCCATTGTCTGGATATACTATGGTTTCTCCCTTTACCTACTAAAGAACGTCTTGGTTGCTTCCAAGTTTAGGCAATTATGAATAAAGCTGCTATAAATGTTTGTGTGCAGGTGTTTGCACGAACAAAAAGATGTCAATTCATTTGGGTAAATACCCAGGAATGAAGTTGCTAGATGAAATGGTCAAACTGTCTTCCAGAATGACTGTACCATTTTGCATTCCCACCAGCAGTGAATAAGAGTTCTTGTTGCTTCATATCCTCACCAGCATTTGGTGTTGTCAGTATTTTGGATTTTGGCCATTTAAATAGTTGTGTAGAGATATTTCATTGTTTTAATTTGCAATTCCCTAATGACATATGATGTTGTACATCTTTTCATATGCTTACTTGCCATCTGTATATCTTCTTTGGTGAGGTGTTTGGGTATTTTGCCTGCTTTTAAAATCAGGTTGTTCACGTTCTTATTTTTGATTTTTACAGGTTCTTTGTATATCTTGAATAACATATACAAGTTATAGTCCTCCTTTATCAGATACATCATTTGCAAATATTTCCACTCAGTCTGTGAGTTGTCTTCCCATTCTCTTGATAGTGTCTTTCACAAATCAGAAGTTTTTACTTTTATTTTATTTTATTTTTTTGAGACAGAGTCTCGCTTTGTTGCTCAGGCTAGAGTGAGTGCCGTGGTGTCAGCCTAGCTCACAGCAACCTCAAACTCCTGGGCTCAAGCAATCCTTCTGCCTCAGCCTCCCGAGTAGCTGGGACTACAGGCATGCACCACCATGCCTGGCTAATTTTTTCTATATATATTAGTTGGCCAATTAATTTCTTTCTATTTTTAGTAGAGACGGGGTCTCGCTCTTGCTCAGGCTGGTTTTGAACTCCTGACCTCAAGCAATCCGCCTGCCTCAGCCTCCCAGAGTGCTAGGATTACAGGCATGAGTCACCGCACCCGGCCAGAAGTTTTTACTTTTAATGAAGTTCAGCTTATCAACCGTTTCCTTCATTGATCATGTCTTTAGTGTTGCATCTAAAAAGTCATTGCCATACCCAAGGTCATCTAGATTTTCTCCTGTGTTATCTTCCAGGACTTTTAGAATTTTGTGTTTTATATTTAGGTCTGTAATCCATTTTGAGTTAATTTTTGTGAAAGGTATAAAGTGTATATCTAGATTCTTTTTTTTAAATTTACATGTAGATGTACAGTTGTTCCAGCACCATATGTTGCAAAGACTATCTGTTCTTTATTGCATTGCCTTTCCTCCTTTGTAAAAAATCAGTTGACTATATTTATGTCAGGCTATTTATGGGCTTTCTATTCTGTAGCATTGGTCTATTTGTCTGTTCTTTCATGATATCACATTGTCTTGATTGCTATAGCTATATAGTAAGTATTAAAGTTGGGTAATGTCAATCCTCCATTCTTCTTCAGTATTATGTTAGCTATTCTGGGTCCTTTGCCTCTGCACATAAACTTTAGAATGAGTTTGTCGATATCCATAACATAATTTGCTGGGATTTTGATTAGAAATGCATTGAATCTATAGATCAAGTTGGGAAGAACTGACATCTTGATAATATTGAGCCTTCCTATCCATGATCATGAAATATCTCCCTATTTACTCAGTTCTTCTTTGATCTCTTTCATCAGAGGTTTGTAATTTTTCTCATAATAGATTTTTTACAGATTAGATTTGTACCTAAGGTTTTCATTTTTTGTGATGCCAATATAAATGACATTGTTAATTTTAATTTCAAAATCTACTTGTTCATTACTGGTGTGTAGAAAAGCAATTGACTTTTGCATAATAACTTATTAATTCCAGGAGGTTTTTTTTTTTTTTTTTTGTCAATTCTTTTAGTTTTCAACATAGATGATTATATCATCTGCAAACAAAGACAATATTTCTTCCTTTCCAATATGTATACCTGTCATTTCCTTTTCTTGTCTTATTGCATTAGCTAAGACTTCTAATACAACATTGAAGAGGAGTGGTGAGAGGGTATAACTTTGTCTTGTTCCTAATCTTATCAGGAGAGCTTCTAGTTTCTCACCAGTAAGTATGATGTTAGCTGTAAATTTTTTGGAGATGGTAGCCTTTGTCCAGTTAAGAAGTTCCCCTTCTTTCATAGTTTGCTGAGAGTTTTTATCATGAAAGGATGTTAGATTCTATCAAATGCTTTTTATACATTTGTAGATATTATTGTGATTTTTTTGTCCTGAGCCTGTTGATACGATGGATTACAGTAATTGATTTTCAAATGCTTTCTTTATCTTTCTAATGGCTAGGGGGTGGGCCTTGTGACCAGTTTATTCAACAGGTTTTAGGCAAAATCTGCTGGGTGTGTGTAGAAGTATGTCTTCTGGGAAAGATTTCACCGTCTCAAGAAACAGGGGAGAATACAACTGACACTTCCCCTCCCACTTTAATTTGGTCTTGAATGTGGATGTGACAACTGAAGAAGATATAGCAGTCATCTTACCATGATGACTGAGGGAAAGGCTAGAATTGCAGAGACACTGGCTGTAAAATCATTGCAATATTTTAAATAAATACCTACTTCTAGACTTCTTGTTATATGAGAAAAATAAACCTTTTTTTTTTGTTAAGCTGCTGTAGTTGGGTTTTATGTTACATGCAGCTAGATTTGTTTTCAGCTAATACACATGTAATTTCCATGACAAGATGCATAAAAATCATTAAAGAAGAGCATATTATTGCTTTGGTTCTTTAATTGGTGCCCTGATGCCTAAGCTTGCACAAGACTGACTAGGAAGGAGTAGCTGGCACAGGGTGGAAGACAGGGTTGCTAAATGGCAGGGAGTCTACAGAGTGTCTGATTGATAGGGAACTTACAGGTGAAACCAATTCTGAATAGGGAGACCAAGACATGGCCAAGGGCAAGACCACATGCCAGGGGAGAGTGGAAATGTATTCAAGAAGTAGCAAAATAATGTGAAGCAACATGGTAGTACAAAGTAGATGAGCCTAAGGACCGAAGAAATGGGAAATTAAGTTCTGGCTCTGCCACTTCTTAGCTGTATGACTTGGTCCAATTATTCCACTACTAGTAGCCTCAATTGTTTCTTTTACAATATGGGAAGAAAAATTGTCTGCCTAATAAAGTCGCTCTAAAGATTAAAAGCAATAACATAGTTGAAGCTGACAGTTATATCACCTTTGTTCCATTTCCCTTTCTACATGCTCAAAGGCAAAGTAAGTTTAGCAAAGAGATCAAGGTAACATTTGTTAGAAAGACATAGACTGGAGTGAAGCTTAGCTGTTAATGAGTTAGGCTGATAGAAGCTCTGCAAATTAGAGGGTTTTTTTTTTGAGACAGAGTCTCACTTTATTGCCCAGGCTAGAGTGAGTGCCATGGCGTCAGCCTAGCTCACAGCAACCTCAAACTCCTGGGCTCAAGCCATCCTGCTGCCTCAGCCTCCCAAGTAGCTGGGACTACAGGCATGTGCCACCATGCCCGGCTAATTTTTTCTATATATAATAGTTGGCCAATTAATTTCTTTGTATTTATAGTAGAGATGGGGTCTCGCTCTTGCTCAGGCTGGTCTCGAACTCCTGAGCTCCAACGATCCGCCCACCTGGGCCTCCCAGAGAGCTAGGATTACAGGCTTGAGCCACCGCGCCCGGCCAAATTAGAGGTTTTTTAAAGCCAGCAACCAAAAGTGTCTACCTGCAGTCACCCAGCCCTAAATGGGCCATGGCTAGGGAACAAAAAGAACCTCCAAACCTCATTAAATAAAGAGGTAAAAATGTTAATATTCCCACGGAACAATAGGGATTCACTGGCTCTTCTATGTACTACTTGTGATAATAACCTGCATGGTTAAGTACAGTAAATATTTATTGAATTAACACTATGTTAGAACATTAAACCTTTTAGTTGTCCCTATAACAATATTTACCTGGCTTATAAAATCATTTTGGTATTTTTTTCCAGTTATAACTGGAGGGAACTTTTCTTGCTTCTACCCAGAAAGGACTTCTAAACTGAATTAAAAGAACACTTTGAGAGTTTTAAACCAATTTGATATATTTCATTACAACCAAAGTAAATTAAAATTACATTATCTTAGGAAGAAGCAAAATTCAAAGGAGATTTAAACAGTTTAACTCATGAGGGAATGCAGATTATACTAATTGAAGTTGGTATTTCCCATTTAGTGAAAACTGCAAATATTTCCATTGAGTAGGGCAGATTTCCCATGACTAGATTTCCTTCTAAAGTTAGATGTATTCATTCCTTAATCCAACAAGCAATTAGTGAGAATCTTCCATGTGCCAAGCACAGAACTAGAAGAAGTACCTGGAGTATTTTAAAAATCACAGCACTACAATTCCAGTACCTATTCTTCCAGTACACAATGGGTGTCAAACTTCGCATGCATAGGAACCACCTGGGGAGCTTGTTAAAAATGTATACTTCTTGAGCTTACCATATAAATGCTGAGCCGCAGGGCTAAGATCTGCATTTTCATAAAGCATTTCAGATGATTCAAGAGCAGACAGATTGTGAATCACACTGTAAAGCATGTTACTCTACAGCTAAAACCTATAAGCTAGTTAGAAAGATGAAAAAACATACATATGGTGTCTGGAAAACTTGGGCATGGACAAGGTAATACAATATAATATGTGTGCTTGCTTTGCATTTAGGATGGGTCAGAAGTGATAGCAAGAGATGAGTTTAATCAAGAAAGACTTTGTAGCATAGTCATTTGTGAGCTCCATGATGAGCAAGAGCCTGGAGACTTACTAAAAGATGGCCTGGGGACAGCTACATTTGGGAAGAGGAATTAGAAAAGGTCGTGGAGAAGGGAGGCCAGTCAACGCAATGCCTTGAATCCTTAAGCGTTTAGCTCTGATTCAACAGGAGCTTGAGGAAAGAACTGGCATGATTACAATGTGAGCGGAGACTTCTTATCCACTTGGAAAGTTCTGGAGTGAGAAGAAATTTAAAGCAGGAAGCTGTAGCTATAATCCAGACCAAAACAAGATGGCCTAGAATATGTGAAAACGAGAGAAAAGTCAAGAGAAAACAAAAGAGATAAGAAACAAGCAGAATCCCGAGGCATGAACTTTGGTAGATGGAGAACATCACAAGGGCACAGTTGATGCCAGGACCGTGAGTGGCGACAGGTCAAGGTACAAGATAACAGACCAGGATAAAGAGCACCAAGGAAGAGACAAGAAATCAGTTTGGGGAGCAGACAGAAGCTTCCCAGGAAGCTGCGACCATGGGTAACTAGAACTAGACAAATGAACAGTCCCGATGAGAACAAAGAAAATCCACACATCCAGGCAAAGCAGTGACTGAAACTAAGCAGGTCACAGGAACCAAGGGCAGTCAAGAATCACAGATAAAAATATGACCAGAAAGAGATCCTGACTCTGATAGTGATTTTGCCTTATCCAAAAGTTCCTTGTGTGCTTCCTTCAGGGAATGAAGCCGTTGCAGGGCGTGGCTTGCTAGAAGCAGGGAGTGATGGAGAGGAAAGCGGAGGATGGCAATGGAATCATGGAGCATGCCCACACTTGGAGAGCAAGAAAAAGGGAAGCGGCCTGGAGGCGTGAAATATGCCTCTTTGGCCTGAGTCAAACTCTGTGAATGTAGTAAGAGCCATTTCACCAACTGATCAATAACCAAAGACAGGGATGACAGGAAATGATGAAGGGTGAGAAATAACCACTTCTTTTAAATATAACCAGCCCGTCACTCCCTAGCAGGAACAGTGGGCTTTTGATGAACATTCTTCTTGAAGGCAGATTTCAGCATCATGCATTAGTTTCCTCATCTGCAAAATAAGAATAAGACCCAAATCATATGGTGGTAGTAAATATTAAAGATATCATATGTAAGCTACTTAGCTTCCTGCCTGGCCCACAGTTAGCACTCAAGGTAAATTATTTATTCTTATTATCATTATTAACCCTGGCCTGGCATTTTCTTTAGGACCTGAGCAATCACAGGCCACTGCTCGAGGTCTTTTTGATACTTTTGTTAAAATCTAGTTTGCTGTCAATTTAATTTGGGGCTATCTTTCCAATAAACAGTGCCCAAAGTCTTGCCACATTATGTCCTTTGAATGTGGGCCCCACTCTTGCAGCTTACAGTTTCTTAGCCCCTGGCCTCGGGGTGCTTAGTAGCTGACATTAATTGAGCTCTTTTCATGTCTTGGGTCCAATGTTCAGTGATTTATCTGAATTTTCACAATTATTCCTCACAAAAACCACTTCAAGTAAATATTACTATTGCCTTCATTTTACTGACAAGAAAACTGAGCCTTGGAATTTTCATAACCGTGTCCGCCTTACCACCTGCCTGGTTCTTGTATAAAAAGGGCTTCCAGGCAGCTCTTTGCCTCCATCTCTTATCTCAGCACTTCATTTTACATCTGCTTCTTTTCTGTGTACCAGTCACTACTGCCATCAAACACATCTGAACTTTATAGCATACAGCTCCAGGCACTTGGGCAAATGCAACCTGATACTTTTAGTGCAAAGTCCAAAAATCAGAGAGGCGGGAAAGGGTGGTGGCCCTGCCTCAGTTAGAATCCCATGTTCATACTTACCTGGCAGGGGAGATATCATGCTCACGAAGGTGGTTTTCCCAGGGTGAGGCTTATCTATTGCACCCGTCTGTGCTGACCCCTGGAATTTCCCAAAATGTGGGAAACTGAACTGCATAATTTGTGGTAGTATGGGACTTCATTTGTGCTCTCTCCTGGCAAAAAAAAAAAAAAGAATCCCATGTTGAGTAGGTCAACTGTGGCTAAGAAGAGAGCTTTGGAAATATGGCAGCTCCTGTGTTAATAATAGGATGGAATGGAGGGAAAGGCAGTTCCTAGAAGAAGGGGGTGCTCTTCCAAGAAGAAGGGGTGCTAGAAAAACAATAAAATAGGTGTCCACCACAGAATACCTTGGCCTGGGCCATGCATTCCTCACAACCCCATTGCATTTTTAATATTTTGAACTCCTACTTTTAATCATTGTCAGTGCAATAGAGATTTTTAAAAATATATATATATATACATTTTTTTGCTTTAGGGGCTTGCTTCTTTTTCATGGATTTCAATGCAATATTTTGAATGGTTTCTTTAACAATCTTAACAAAGACCTCACACTCCCTAAAATCTGCAGAACAAACCAACCAGGCAATGAGAATTGGAGCAGAGACAGGCCTGTCTGGCCCTTGTTGTCAGCACTTTTCTAGTACTGTGTAGATGAATGAGGTTAGCGGAGTTCAGCTCTCCTGAGAGATGATGAGCTCTGCAGGTGTTTAGGGCTAGTGATTACAGTGCTGGCAGAGGGCTTGATCCTTTGACGGAGATCGTTTAGTTCTACTAATTAGTTGCCCAGCCCTCTTTCCCTTCCTTCCACCAGTGAACTTTTCTTTGATCTTAATGTGTATGGAAAATGATTGCAACTAGAATGATATAATGCAATAAACATTTGTTAGCAAAATTAATCTGATAAAATCAAAATGGTCTCAGTCACATTTAGTAGCTCTGGACAATGCAATTTCTTCTATGCAGAATGTAATCTTTGACATCTATTTAGTCTATTTTTTGCATATATATGTGAGATGAGGGAGCAGGCAAAAACCTGCATAACCAAAATTCCACCTCAAAATTTGGACAACTGACAAAGCTGCTTCCTAAGCAGTAATTATGTAACTAGACAACTTACATAATTGAACCGATTATGCTTTATTCTCCTCCAAAATCTAGAAAGCATAGCAAATGCAAATATGAAGAACTGATAACATAGTTTAAAAGTTTAAAAATGGGTATAAAAATATTTTTAAAGAAACAATCCCTCTGATTGAAATAACAGCTAATTCAACTTTTAAAGTAGTGTATATACTATAATTATTCAATGGCTTTAAAATAACTTGGCATTGTTCCTTAAGTAGAAGCATTATTGCTTAATTGTAGATGAGTCATTTCCCAGTCCCAAGCAATTAATCAGTGTTTCCTAAACTTTCCTGAAATAGGAACCCTCTGGGATTTTGTTAAACATACAGATTCTGGGGCTCACCCCAGACCTATTGAATTGGAGTTTCTAGGGAAGGCGTGTGGGAATCTGTTTAGTCAACAAGCATCCCAGGTGGATCTTATTATCAGACAGGTTTGGGAAATACTGTTTGTATTCCTTTGACAGTGGCATTTACTTCTTGATCACTATTATACTGAGTGACCAGAATAGAGTTTCATCATTGGAAGAATCAGGACTTTCGGAAGCACTCATGGACTACAAATCAATGCATGTTCTCTTTTATGCAAATACACCTTCTTATCTGAAACAAATACCATGCATTTACATATTCTCCCTTTACCTGTTCAGGTTCTGCAGAAAGTTTTACTTCTTCAATAATAGGCCCAAGATTAAATTCATTACCACTTTGAAAAACGAATATAAGGAGGAAAATATCTCTTCTTAAGCTTTTACCATACCCCAGCACGATCCTGATGGTTGGTTTATGGAAATTATTTCCCTTAATCTTAACAATTAACTGATGGCATAAGTATTTATTTTTATTTTAGAGATGCAGAACTGAGGCTTGAAGAAGTTACTTACTTTTCCCAAGGTCACTGAGTAAGCAAGAGAAACAGGTCTCAAAGCCACCAAGGACATGTTTTACCATGGTATTAGTGTTCAAAGTTTAAATTGCAAGTCAAAGAATACAAATTTGCCAGACAGAATAATCATGGGTTTGTGAAATTTTCTTCTCTGGAAGCCAAAAAAAAGGCAATTTCTCATATATTTGGGTTGAGCAAGAGAGGATAGAAAAGGCAGGAGATTTCAGAAAGTCTGATTAACTCTTATAGGATGAAAAGCCTCTTTTCTTCTTGTGATGAGGAAGAAATCTATAGTTGTTCCCTAAAAATTAACACTCCCAAAGAAAAAATGAGAAAAGCAAATAAAATTGTTGAGTCAGATATGTAATATATATCTGTGAAATTGCATTTTACTCCAACTCATTCTCTTTTTTGTTACCCTGGAGTAGTTTATTCTAGTGGAAGTGGTTGCAGCCAGAAACGAAAATGCCCCCTTTGGGCTTTCTTGTTTTAAAAATCCTTTTTTCAAAGGGTTTGTTTTCTTAGACCTGGAAGCTGTTGAAAGGTGCCAGATGGATAGCTTTGGAGACTGTGAATGCTGTGTTTATCTGCAGAGGAGGTCAGGTGTGGATGGGGTACCATGGGCTTCCTACACAGCCCAGCCTAGAACTCTCGCCCTCCTGGATGACAGCTAACATTAAGTTGGGAAGTTAATAGGACTCCTTGAAATAAAAGAAGACAACACAAGTCAGCAGCATAACTTTGTTGTTGATATTATAGGCTATAAAACATTCCCATTCAATCATTTTTTAAGGTAGACAAAAAGGATTTTGCATCAAGCAATACAGTACAGGAATGCAGGATGAAGGGTAAAGAATAGGTGATAATACTATCTGCATTTTGTGATATGTCTTTGTCTTTTATTTTTGCACAAGACTTGCATCCAGAGCATCTCAAATGACTTCTAGAAGATAACTTATTATAATCTTCACCAAATTCAGCTACCTCTAAACTGACCAATTGGTGGAGCAAGGCAGGTAGCAATATTTGAGATCCCATTGAGTTGGCCTCAATTTCTCACCTATTTTTCCCTTCTTTACTATTGGTTTATAATTTTTAATGTGTCTGGATTCCAATAGAGTCATGCCTGTTTAGTATATCAGCTATTTTATTTTATTATTTTTTTTCTTTTTATTTTATTTATTTATTTATTTTTTTTTGAGACAGAGTTTCACTTTATTGTCCAGGCTAGAGTGAGTGCCGTGGCGTCAGCCTAGCTCACAGCAACCTCAAACTCCTGGGCTCAAGCAATCCTGCTGCCTCAGCCTCCCAAGTAGCTGGGACTACAGGCATGTGCCACCATGCCCGGCTAATTTTTTCTATATATATATTTTAGTTGGCCAATTAATTTCTTTGTATTTATAGTAGAGATGGGGTCTCGCTCTTGCTCAGGCTGGTCTCGAACTCCTGAGCTCCAACGATCCGCCCACCTCGGCCTCCCAGAGAGCTAGGATTACAGGCTTGAGCCACCGCGCCCGGCCTATATCAGCTA
>VSMD01095115.1:0-57739 GCA_008750895.1 Mirza zaza
AGGAGTTCGAGACCAGCCTGAGCAAGAGCGAGACCCCATCTCTACTATAAATAGAAAGAAATTAATTGGCCAACTAAAATATATATAGAAAAAAAAAAATTAGCCGGGCATGGTGGCACATGCCTGTAGTCCCAGCTACTTGGGAGGCTGAGGCAGCAGGATTGCTTGAGCCCAGGAGTTTGAGGTTGCTGTGAGCTAGGCTGACGCCACGGCACTCACTCTAGCCTGGGCAATAAAGTGAAACTCTGTCTCAAAAAAAAAAAAAAAAAAAAAAGAAGAACAGACCAACCCCGAACCCAGCAGAAGAAGTGAAATCAACAAGATCAAATCAGAACTAAACGAAATTGAAAACAGGGAAGCTATTCTGGAGATTAATAAAACAAAAAGTTGGTTCTTTCAAAAAATAAACAAAATTGACACGCCATTGTCTAAGCTAACAAAAAGCAGAAAAGAGAAATCTCTAATAAGCTCCATCAGAAACAAAAAAGGAGACATCACAACTGATCCCAAAGAGATACAAGATATAATTTATGAGTACTACAAAAATCTTTATTCACACAAACTGGAAAATGTGGAGGAAATGGACAAATTTCTAGAAACACACAGCCTCCCTAGGCTCAACCAGGAAGAAATAGATTCCCTGAACAGACCAATCTCAAGAGCTGAAATAGAAACAGCAATTAAAAACCTCCCTAAAAAGAAAAGTTCCGGTCCAGATGGCTTCACACCCGAATTTTACCACACTGACAAAGAAGAACTAGTACCTGTCTTGCAGAAACTATTCCACAACATCGAGAAGAACGGAAACCTCCCCAACACCTTTTATGAAGCGAATATTACTCTGATACCAAAACCAGGAAAGGATGCAACAAAAAAAGAAAACTACAGACCAATATCCCTAATGAATATAGATGCAAAAATTTTCAACAAAATCTTAGCTAACCGAATCCAGACACTCATCAAAAAAATAATCCATCACAAGTGGGCTTCATCCCAGGGATGCAGGGATGGTTCAACATACGTAAATCTATAAATGCAATTCACCACATAAACAGAAGTAAAAACAAAGACCACATGATTCTTTGAATAGATGCAGAAAAAGCTTTTGACAAAATTCAACACCCTTTCATGATACGAACACTTAAGAAAATAGGCATAGAAGGGACATACCTAAAAATGATACAAGCCATATATGACAGATCCATAGCCAACATCATACTGAATGGGGAAAAATTGAAAGCATTTCCACTTAGAACTGGAACCAGACAAGGCTGCCCACTATCTCCATTTCTATTCAACATAGTGCTTGAAGTCCTGGCTACAATAATCAGACAGGAAAGTAGAATTAAAGGTATCCAAATAGGGGCAGAAGAGATCAAACTTTCACTGTTTGCTGATGATATGATATTATATTAAGAAAACCCCAAAGATTCAACCAAGAAACTCCTGGAACTGATAAATGAATTTAGTAAAGTCTCAGGATACAGAATCAATACACAGAAATCAGAGGCATTCATATACGCCAACAACAATCAAATTGAGAACCAAATTAAAGACTCAATTCCCTTCACAATAGTAACAAAGAAAATTAAAGTAGCTAGGAATATACTTAACCAAGGAGGTAAAATATCTCTACAGGGAGAACTTTGAAACACTGAGGAAGGAAATAGCAGAGGATGTAAACAGATGGAAATCCATACCATGCTCCTGGATCGGCAGACTCAACATCATTAAAATGTCTATACTACCCAAACTGATCTACAGATTCAATGCAATACCTATGAAAATCCCATCAGCATTCTTCACAGATATAGAAAAAATAATTTTACGCTTTGTATGGAACCAAAGAAGACCCTGAATATCAAGAGCAATTCTAGGCAACAAAAACAAAATGGGAGGTATTAATATGCCAGATATCAAACTATACTACAAAGTTGTAGTAATTAAAACAATCTGGTATTGGCACAAAAATAGGAACATTGACCAGTGGAACAGATGTGAGAATCCTTATATAAAACCATCCTCATATAGCCATCTAATCTTTGACAAAGCAGACAAAAACATATGCTGGGGAAAAGAATCCCTTTTCAATAAATGGTGCTGGGAAAACTGGATAGCCACTTGTAGAAGGCTAAAGCAGGACCCTCACCTTTCACCTCTCGCAAAAATCAACTCATGCTGGATAACAGACTTAAACCTAAGGTATGAAACTATTAGAATTCTAGAGGAAAATGTTGGAAACACTCTCCTAGACATCGACCTAGGCAAAGAGTTTATGAAGAAGTCCCCAAAGGCAATCACAGCAGCAACAAAAATAAATAAATGGGACATGATCAAACTAAAAAGCTTCTGCACAGCCAAAGAGACAGTCATGAAAGTAAACAGACAACCTACAGAATGGGAGAAAATTTTTGCATCCTATGCATCTGATAAGAGGCTGATGACTAGAATCTACTTAGAACTCACGAAAATCAGCAAGAAAAAATCAAATAACCCTATTAAAAAGTGGGCAAAGGACTTGAACAGAAACTTTTCTAAAGAAGACAGAAGAATGGCCAACAAACATGAAAAAATGCTCAACATCTCTAATCATCAGGGAAATGCAAATCAAAACCACAATGAGATATCACTTAACTCCAGTGAGAATGGTCTTTATCAAAAATCTCCAAACAATAAATACTGGCGTGGATGCGGAGAGAGAGGAACACTCCTACACTGCTGGTGGGACTGCAAACTAGTTCAACCTCTTTGGAAAGCAATATGGAGATACCTTAAAGCAATATAAGTGGATCTACCATTTGATCCAGCAATCCCATTACTGGGCATCTACCCAAAAGATCCAATGACACTCTACAAAAAAGACACCTGCACTCGAATGTTTACAGCAGCACAATTCATAATTGCATGGCTGTGGAAACAGCCCAAGGGCCCATCAATCCAAGAGTGGATTAATAAAATGTGGTATATGTATACCATGGAGTACTATTCAGCTCTAAGAAACAACAGTGATATAGCACATCTTATATTCTCCTGGTTAGAGCTGGAACCCATACTACTAAGTGAAGTATCCCAAGAATGGAAAAACAAGCACCACATATACTCACCAGCAAAGTGGTATTAACTGAGCAGCACCTAAGTGAACACATAGGTACTACAGTAATAGGGTATTGGGCAGGTGGGAGGGGGAGGAGGGAGGGTATATACATATATAATGAGTGAGATGTGCACCATCTGGGGGATGGTCATGCTGGAAACTCAGACTTGTGGCGGGGGGAAGGGCATTTATTGAAACCTTAAAATCTGTACCCCATAATATACCGATATAAAAAAAAAACAGAAAAACCCTATAATCTAAAAAAAATACAATATTACTTACTATGGGAAATATGCTTTATAGTAGGTGTCTAGTGTTTATTCATCTTGCACAAATGAAAATGAATGTCACTTGCTTTTATGTATGCCACTTCATTTTATTCTTATAGCTGTATGGAGGTGTTGTGCAGAAATAAATTTTATATATTTGAGGCATACAAGTTCATCTCTTTTTTTCTTATTTCAGCATATTATATGGGTACAAATGTTTAGGTTATGTGTGTTGCCTTTACCCCCTTTTTCCCCTGGAGTAAAAGCTTCAAGCATGTCCATCCCCCAGATGCTGCACATCGCACTCGTTATGTATGTATATACCTATCCCCTCAACTCTTCTCCCAATTGCCTGACACCCGATAAATGTTATTCCTATATGTCCACTTAGGTGTTGATCTCCTAATACTGATTTTCAGGTGAGTACATATGGTGTTCTTTTTCCATTCTTGGGATACTTCACTTAGCATGGGTTGAGCTCTATCCAGGAAAATACAAGAGGTGCTATATCACCATTGATTCTTATATAAGAATAGAACTCTATGGTATACCTATACCATATTTTATTAATCTGCTCCATGTATTGATGGGCACTTCAGTTGTTTCCACATCTTTGCAATTTTGAATTGTGCTGCTATAAACATTCGAGTGCAGGTGTCTTTTTGATAGAGTGTCTATGGTTCTTTTGGGTAGATGCCCAGTAATGAGATTGCTGGATCAAATGGTAGGTCTACTTGCATTGCTTTAAGATATCTCCATATTGTTTCCACAGAGGGTGAACTAGTTTACAGTCCCACCAGCAGTGTAGGAGTGTTTCTATCCCTCTGAATCCATGCCAACATTTATTGTTTTGGGACTTTTTGATAAAGGGCATTCTCACTGGAGATAAGTGACATCTCATTGTGGTATTGATTTACATTTCCCTAATGATTAGAAGCGTTGAGCATTTTTTCATGTGTCTGTTGTACATTATTCTGTCTTCTTTTGGAAAGTTTCTGTTCATGTCATTTGCCCACTTTTCGATAGGGTTGTTTGATTTTTTTCCTGCTGATATTTGTGGTTCTAAATAGATTCTACTTATCAGCCCTTTATCAAATGTGTAGCATGCAGAAATTTTCTCCCATTCTGTGGGTTGTCTGTTTGTTCTCTTGACAGTTTCTTTGGCTGTGCAGAAGCTTTTTAAGTTGATCAGCTCCCAATTTATTTATTTTTCTTGCTGCTGTCATTGCCTTTGGTGTCTTCTTCATAAATTTATTGCCTAGGCCAATGTCTAGAAGAGTATTTCCAACATTTTCCTCTAGAATTCTAATAGTTTCATCCCTTAAGTTTAAGTCTGTACCCAGCATGAGCTGATTTTTATGAGAGGTGAAAAGTGTGGGATCCTGTTTCAGTCTTCTACATGTCCCTATCCAGTTTTCCCAGCACCATTTATTTAATAAGGATTCTTTCCCCCAGTGCATGTTTTTGTCTGCTTTGTCAAATCTTAGATGGCTATATGATGATGGTTTTATATCTGGGTTCTCTTTTCTATTCCACTGGTCAATATCCCTCTTCTTGTGCCAGTTCAAAGATGTTTTAATTACTATAGCCTTGTAGTATAGTTTGAAGTTTGGTAAATTGATACCTCCCATTATGTTTGTATTGCCTAGGATTGCTTTTGCTATTCAGAGTCTTCTCTGGTTTCATACAAATCATAAAATTATTTTATCTATACCTGTGAAAAATGATGATACTTTTCTAATACAGATTGCATTGACTCTCTAGATTATTTTTGGTAGTACAGACATTTTAACAATGTTGATTCTGCTGACCCACAGGCATGATATGGGCTTCCACAAGTTTACGTCCTTTGCTATTTCCTTCCACAGTGTTTCATAGTTTTCCCTGTAGAGGTCTTTTACCTCCTTAGTTAAATATATTCCTAGGTACTTTGTTTTCTTTGTTGCTGTTTTGAAGGGAATTGAGTCTGTGATTTGGTTCTCACTTTGACTGTTATTGGCATATAGGAATGCCTCTGATTTGTGTGTATTGATTTTGTATCCTGAGACTTTATTGAATTCATTTATCAATTCCAGGAGTCGCTTGGTTGAATATTTGGGGTTTTCAGGATATAATATCATATCGTCAGGAAAAAGTGAGAGCTTCCTCTCTTCTGCCCGCATTTGGATGCCCTTAATTCTGCTCTCTTGTCTGATTGCTATAGCAAGGACTTCCAGTACTATGTTGAATAGAAGTGGAGATAGTGTACAACCTTGTCTTGTTCCAGTTCTAAGAGGGAATGCTTTCTATTTTTCCCCATTAAATATGATGTTGGCTGTGGGTTTGTCATATATGGCTTGCATCATTTTTAGGAAAGCCCCATCTATGGTTATTCTGTTCAGTGTTCTTATCATAAAAAGGTGTTGAATTTTATCAAATGCTATCTGATTGTGTTGAGAAAATCATATGGTTTTTGTTTTTACTTCTGTTTTGTGGTGAATTACATTTGTAGATTTGTGTATGTTGAAACATCCCTGCATCTCTGGGATGAAGCCCACTTGGTTGTGATGGATTATTTTCTTTATAAGCCCCTGGATTCGGTTAGCTAGGATTTTGTTGAGAATTTCTGTATCTGTATTCATAAGAGATATTTGTAGTTTTTTTTTCTTGTTGCATCCATTCCTGGTTTGGGTATCAGAGTTATGTTAGTTTCATAAAATGTGTTGAGGAGGATTCCATCCTTCTCAATGTTGTGGAATAATTTCTGCAGGATATGCACTGGTTATTCTTTGTAGGTGTGGTAAAATTCGGGTGTGAAACCATCCGGTCCAGGACTTTTCTTTTTAGGAGGGTTTTTAATTCTGTTTCAATTTCAGTACTTGATATTGGTCTGTTCAGGAAGTCTATTTCTTCCAGGTTGAGCCTAGGGAGGCTGTGAGTTTCTAAGAATTTGTCCATTTCCTCCACATTTTCAGTTTGTGTGAATAAAGTTTTTTGTAGTATTCATCAGTTATATCCTATATCTCTGTGGCATCAGTTGTAATTTCTCCTTTATTGTTCCTGATGAAGCTTATTAGAGATTTTCCTTTTCTGCTTTTCATTAGTCTAGTCAAAGGCATGTCAATTTTGTTTATTTTTTCAAAGAAACACCTTTTTGTTTTATTAATCTTCCATGTAGTTTCCCTGTTGTCAATTTCATTTAGTTCTGATTTGATCTTAATGATTTCACTTTTTCTGCTGGGTTTGGGGTCAGTCTGTTCTTACTTTTCCAGCTCTCTGAATCTATTTATTAGGTTGTTGCTTTGTGATCTTTCTGACTTTTGGATATAGGCATTTATGGAGATAAACTTTGCTCTCAGGACTGATGTAACTGTGCCCCATATATTTTGATAACTTGTGTCTCCTTTGTCATTAAGTTCACAGAATTTTTTGATTTCCATCTAGATTTTTTTGTTCATTCAAAAATCATTATCCAGAAGGTTGTTTAGTTTCCATGACTTTTTGTAGAAATGAGTTCTGCTAGCGTTCATTTTTACTTTTATTCTACTGTGTTCTCAAAATATACATGGTATAATATCTATTTTTTTTAGTTTTGGGGGACATGCTTTGTGTCCTAGGATATGGTCAATCTTAAAAAATGTCCCATGAGCTGATGAGAAGAAGGTATGTTCAATGCTTTTTGGGTAGAATGTCCTATAAATGTCAGTCAGGCTCATTTGTTCTAGCATTCTGTCCTGTGCTGTCAGTGGGGTGTTGAAGTCTCCAGCTATAATGGAGTTTTGTTCATTATTTGGTTTAGATCAAGTAGGGTTTGCTTTATGAATCTGCATGCATCTAAGTTGAGTGTATACATATTTAGAATTGTTATGTCTTCTTGTTCAACTGTATCCTTCACCATTATGTAATGACCTTCTCTGTCTTTCATTACTTCTTTGATTTAAAAACTAAGTTATCTGAAATCAAAACTGCCACAACAGCCTTCTTTTGGCTCCTGTTTGCTTGCAATATTGTTTTCCACCCCATTTCCTTTAGTGTAGATGCATCCTAGCAAGTTGTATGTGTTTCCAGAAGACATCAGATACTTGGCTTGTATTTTCTTATCCATTCAGCCAGCATATGTCCCTTGAGTAGGAAGTTCAAGCCACTGACATTTATTGAGAGAACTGATAGGTGGGGCAGATATCTGTTGATTCTCTTGGGTTGTACTTTGTTGCTTTGTTTTTTCTCTTGAGTGATTGTGGTATCTGGCCTTTGATCTTTAGCTTTTGAGTAGTTTTACATTTGTGAGTGTTTATTGTGTTGATCCTTGGGTAACACTGTTTTGAGCACCTCTTGGAGGACTGGTCTTGTCTTGGTGTATTCCCTCAGTCTGCTTATCTGAGAATGTCTTTATTTGTCCTTCATATACAAAACTCAGTTTTGCAGGGTATAAGATTCTAGGCCGGGCATTATTTTTTTTTCAGAAGAGTGAGAATGGGGCCCCAGTCTCTCCTTGCTTGTAAAGTTTCAGTTGAGAAGTCTGGCGTTATTCAGATTGACTTTCCTTTGCATATTACTTGCTTCTATTGCCTTACAACTCATAAAGGACATCTTTAGTGAATATTTTTGTCAGTCTCATGACTGTATGCCATGCTATCTTCCTGTTTGCATTGAACCTTCCAGGGGTCCTTTGAACTTCTTGTACTTGGATATCTAGCTTTTTAGCAAAGCCTGGATAATTATCCTCTATTATATCTTCAAAGAGCTTATGCAACCCTTACCTGTTTTCTTCTTCCCCTTCCGGAATCCCCAGCAACCTCAAGTTAGGTTTCTTCTCATAATCCCACATTACTTGTAGGCTTTGCTCTTTTCTCTTATTTCTCTGCTCTATCTCTGTTACTGACTTATTGAATTGGAAGGTGTTATCTTAAATCCCTGAGATTCTTTCTTCTGTTTGATCTACCATGTTCTTGAGGCTTTCCACTGCATTGTGTAGTTCCCTGAATAGAATCTTCATTTCTAGGAGTTCAGGTTGATTCTTTAATATTTCAATTTCATTAGCGAATTTTTCTTCCAGGTCTTTGTAGTTTCTTTGTGTTGGTTATCCAATTTTTTCTTGCATGTCATTGAGTTTTCTCACAATCCATATTTGAAATTCTTCTTCTGTCATTTTTGTGCTTTGAGTTTGGTTAATGTCCATTTCTAGAGAGCTGGTGTTCCTCTTTGGGTGTGTGCTTTCTTTTTGATTCTTAATTCTTCCCGAATTTTTAAACTGATTTCTTCCCATCTGGATCAGTTGTTCCTGCTTACCTTTAGATTTTTGTTTGGATAATCCCATGTCCTGTTTAGTCTCTGACCCCATAGATGGTGTTTGTGGGTGAGATTCGACCACACCCTGTATGATGAGTCAGTAGATGCAGTAAAAGTGTGTGCAGAATGACTTCCATTTCAGTAGGTGGTGCTTGTTTTGGGGTCCTGTAAACAGCTCTTATTCCTCTGGAGAGGCACTCTTTTGCCTCATGTAGTGGGTGGGTTTTAGGACTTTCAAGTGTGTCCTTATTCTCCACCTCAGTGGGGGCAGGTCTGGGAGTGAGTATGGGCAGAGCTGAGTTGTGTGAGCTTGCCCTCAAGCACCACAAATCCTGTTAGCAGGGGTCAAAGGTCTGTTCTCTGCTTCTGGACAAAGTTGTCAGGGAGGGGATGGATTGGCCCTACTCAGGCAAAAATCCTGCCTATAGGGTGGGGCTGTCTGAGACCTGCAGTCTGGAGCAGGCCTCATTACTTTCCACCATCCTCCACTCTTTGGGTTCTCCTGGGCCTCTGCCAGTGGGTCTCTCCTGGCTGCAATGTGGGCTGGGAGGTTCCCTGCCCAGGATAGCAGCCTGGGATGGGCACATGCCCCTCCTGTGGTAGGAGAGTTACCCCTCAAGGATGCTGGTCTGCCCCTGAAGGCACATGCACTGTAGTACGCTCGTTCACAAATATTCCTTCTCTGCCCCTGGGTAATGTAACACACAGGTGCATGGGATTTGGTCTGGAGATATGAACCCTTTGCCCTGGAACTCAATCCCTGACCCCACCAGGGATCAGAGTGCTGGTCCTATGTCATCCATGGGGTTCCCAAGCTGAGTCAGTGTCTCTCAGCCTCAGCATCTGCCCGTTCTCCTGGAGCCACCAGGCCAGCAGCAACTGGGAGGGCTGGAGGGTAGGAAGCTCACCATCTGAGTACCCCTCAGTCTTCTGTAGGGCCCTCTAGGAAAGTTCCTATTCCCTGGAGATGCCTCTGGGTGGTGGCTAAATTGTCTCTCTCAGCAGCAGGAGATAAGGAGGGGGGAGCAGAGAATGAAGCAATATGGCACTTGCCCATTGGCTTGGATCTCTGCATGGGGAGGGGCCCCGAGTGAGTTTGGAGCCTGTCGATGCCTGGGCTCTCTCCAGCCTGGGAAGTACTTCCAAACCCACTCCCCTGATGGTCATGCTACCTTCCCACCTATCTGCAGATAAGGAAACTGAGGCTGAGGTGGGTGGTCTTGACTAATCTTGCTCCAGGAACAGGGTGGCTGCAGGTCTGTTCCCACAACAGGATGACAGTGGTGCTGCAGTCTCTAGTGTGGCCCCTTGGTAAAGTGCTTGCTCATTCAGGTAAATCCTGGGCCAGACCAGTCTCAGTAACACAGAAGGGGGCGGCTGCAGGAGAGGGAGTGTCATGCTCTAGTTAATATCACAGACTGACCCCAGGCCACCTGGGCTCACACCTAGGTTCCTCCAGTGCCTAGGTCTTTGACGTTGGGCAAATCACTTAGCCTCCTCCTGCCTCCATTGATTCACCTAGAAAACAGAGGTGGTAACAGCACCTGCCTCTGTCAAGAGTGAAGGGAATGAAAGGAGTGGAAGGCCGTCAGAACAGCGCCTGGCCTGGAGAGAGGCTACACAAGTGTTTGTTACATAAATAATTGACTTCAGTTCTGACTTCATCCCAAAGATTTGGGCTCCTGGTATTGCCACCAGAGAGCTCCAGTAGAGGCCCCGCAGCCATTGAAGAGTGCCTGCCCCCCACACAAACTGCCCCCAAGCAGCAAGGCAGGCCCTTTCCCAAACCCGTCATCACTCCAGCGGGATAAGTGTAGGCTTGCTGTACATAGTTCCTACGAAGAGGGACAGGCCCTCAAGGGAGCACACTGCCAGCGAGGGACAGTGCCGAGACCAAGCCCATGTGCCTCCTCCTTCGTCCAGAGCTGCCCTGCAGCTGTCCCTGCGCCCCCTGCCTCACCAGACTGTGGGAGGTACAGGAGCCGCATCTGGAGGGCAACGTCCCTGTCAGTAGGTGGCTTTGCTGGTGGTCTTGATGCCTGGATGCTGTGGGGCCCGGGGAAGGGCTGTCCACCCTGCATATCCCGAAGCAACCTTCCCCACGTCTCACACGCCATCCAGGTGGGCATCTCTGGGCACCGTAGGCTGGCTTTGGGCCAGCAGTGGGCCAGGAGCGGGAGGGCAGGAGGGACTAGAGAACCAGAGGGACTCGACAGCTTGGCCTTTCCCAGGCAGCAAATGTGGCAGGCTCATCCCCCGGCCTGGCATAAGGCTGGATCCCACCCTCGCCCACTCGCCTTGTTCCAGGGAGCAGGAAACCCAGTGCAGGGTGGGGCACAGCCCTGGCAAGGCCCAGAGATGCGCACTATTGGGCTTCTTTGGTTTATCTTGTTCGGAAAGGCCCTAGTTACATAGCCACGTGCTAGTGGCTGTTTGGGATTGGCTCGGGTTAACTTTTATATTGGTCTAACATAGTTATTTACCAGAAATGAACCAACTTAAGTTTTGCTTATATTCATAATTTTAGCAAGATGAGGGCAACTCCAGGCCTAGCTGACATTGCTCCTGCCTTCTGCCCCCACGGCAGTGCCCTGTGTCCTCTGGAGGACAAGGCCCTGTGGCAGAGGTGGCGTCGTCCTTATTCTTCCAAAGGTGTTTGTCATCTAGTGTTGACCCTCACAACCAGAGGACACTGAGGGGCATGTGTGAAGACCACCGGGAATCGCCTGCCCCGTGGGGACACGCTGAGAGCTGGGAGGGGCATTCTACTCGTGTTTGCAGTTAGGGTGAGCTGGAGACCTCCCAGCCCACCAGGCTGGGGATCAGGACAGTGAGCTCACAGGGGAGTCTGCAGCCCAGCTGCTCCTCACCTGCTGGTTTCCAGGAATTAGGAGTTCAGTGTCCCCTGTGGCTCCTCTTTCCAGCACTCCCAAGGCGAGGGCCGTCCTGACTCCACAGATGACACGACAATCGCGGGCCTTGGGGGAGAGGAGCTGGTGGCGCCTCTTCCTATAACCCTGTCTCAGGCCGTCTCAGGCCCAGACTCCCGCGGCAGACTCAGCTGGGTGAGTGTGTGTCTCTCTGCTTCAGGAGCGGTGAGAGCTCAAGGCCTGGCGGGAGGAGGGAGGGGAGGAGGCAGGATTATCTCAGGGAAGAGCTGGAGAGTCTCTCCTCGGAATTGCAGTCACATCTCTATGAATTGTGACTGAATCTAGTAGACGTTTCCAAATGAAAGATGTGTTCTATAGATCTTATGAGGCCATTAAATTACAGAATTTTTAAAGAACGTTCATAATTTGGTGATGTTGTACTTGAACTGGAATGTGTCTGAGTTTCTTATTTACTAATTTTTACCAATTGAACTTGCTGCATTTAATTAAGTGAAAATTTACCTTTTATAATACAGGAAATTTGAACAAATTCAAAATGACTTAGTCATCATACTCCTTTGTTCTTTTAGGTTTAAAGACACTTTAGTATATTTATAATTTAGGATAACTGTTAAAATTACAATATCATAAAATTAGATGTTTTCATCATTTTATATTACTTATATTTTATCAGTTTACCATAAAGATTAGTTTGTTTATTGTTTTACAATGAAATTTGGGGGGGTACCATAAAACTGTCTAGAAATATGAGTTTTTGTGATTTATCAAATCTTTATAGTTAATGAATATCTTACATGAACTGATCTGATAAATTTAAGCATGCTTTTAAGTACTTCCATAAAAAAACTCATTTTCAGTATTTTATGTCTTCTCAGTAAATTAAATTTTTATAATATTATTCTACATGTGTTTAGATAAGATTGTTTAGTAATGAAAGAATAATCATTTTCATGTTTACAAGACATTGAGTCCAACTATTAAAATATCCTGTAAATTTTGTATTTCTGCTGTTCCTTCTGAAAGTTTCAAATCATAATTTATTAAAACTTATATTTACCTATTTTAATTTTGTGATTTAAATGCATAAGCAGTTTGAGTTCAGTAAAGATATTAATATTATATTTTAGCATATATTTTTATTAAGGTAAGGCTGAGAGAATGGAATATGAAAAGCCTGAAACAGCAGAAAGATAAGAATAGATATTTTTCATTTGTGGCACGTGAGGATGTCAAACACTGAAGAAACTTGAACGATAGAAAACCTCTATGTCTCTGAATATTGTAAACATTCACATTTGTTTAATACTACGGCCCCTGAATTTTATATATTTAGGGAGGCGAATGTCAGTGGGGACAGAGCACAGTCAATCCTAATCAGGATATTTCAGAACAGAGAACTCTTTCCTCTGAATTCCAAATCGGAAATTTCTCTCCAAGTTCAATATTTGGCACAGCTGGTATGACTCTCCTTGCCATGTTACTGTGATGCACAGGAACATGATGGAAAAAGAAAAGATAGAAAAGGTAGAAAAAAAAAACCTTAAGAAATAAAAAAGACTATTATATTTTGCTGATATCTTCTAGGCTACAGTGGTCAGAAAAAAACACACTCTCTTAGGAATTATAGGTTGTCCTGAAATTTCTACACAGGACTCTTTATCAAGCCCTTCCGCTGTTTCCCTGTCCCCATCACCTGTGGTGACACTTTCCCTGCCTCGGCTTTTCTGCAAGGAGCTGAGGGTTAGAGGCCCTGAGCAGTGTGGAGTCAGCAGGGGTGGGCTTCCGCTGCACCCAGGCTAAGTTCAGCAGCCAAAGCATAGAGGATGGGTTGCTGTTGACCAGTGGTATCTGATGTTCATCCTGCTTAGTATCTTGGTATTTGTTCATTGCATAAAGGTCTTTTTACGGAGGTAATATTGGTGAAAAAGGTGATGTCTTTTCCTGTGGTTGTGAGCTGTGTTTCTCATGTGGCCGACCACTGCCACTAAACCAGCCGACTCCCTCGTCTTGTTGCCTGCAGTTTTCATAGTCATGTTTTGCTGGGTGTGTCTGGTCATAGGACTGACAGTACTGTTCACAGAATATGATAAAATTGATGGAGAAAAGGACACCTTAAATTAATATAACAAAGACAGGATTTTCATCGTATGGATTATATTCTTAAATCTGCACGAAAAAAAGTGCAAAGATCTCTCTTTGAATAAAATCATACATTAAGTAACACCACTCTAAAATTACTTATTATTAAAGGGAAAAAGCAAAGGATTTTACCAAGCTTCACTTTGTCCAAAAGAATGTTTGTATGCGAAATAGCACTTAGGTTCTTGTAAAAGTCTTCATTTCATGCAGTCTCTGTCTTTAACTCAGCTGTGTGACCTAAATGCAGACTTTATGATCAGTCTGTCTGTCCTGTTGACTTTAATGCCAGTATTTTCTCTTCCGTTACCTGTGACTGTGTCGTTGTGTCTATACCTTGGGCTGTGACAGTGAGGACAGTGTAAGGTGAGAGCCAGTGTAGTGAGGCTGCACTTTCTCTGCAAGATCTGGTCACTGGCTTCACCCTCGGCCCCAGCGGATCTCTGGCTGTCACTTCTCACAGTGAGTGCTGAGATGTAAATTCAAATTACTAAACTGTTCATGTATCAGTGAGGGCCCACTTCTCTTTGGCACTCTGACCCATCTGTAGGTCACGTGACCCCTGTGGATTTTCTTCTCTTCTCTTGCTCCCAGGATGGCAGTGTACCATTGCCAATCCCAGGATTCTTCCATGGTGGGGATTTCAGATTCATCAAGTAAAAATGCAGGACACAGAGCTAAGATTATAATTTGAATCAACAACAAATGCCTTTTTTTGGAGAAGATGTATGTTAGTACCAAATATCATCTGTTTTATTCTGGTACTCGAGAAAACTTACAGAAGTTTTAATACACATAAGGAACCTTAGCTATCAACACAAATGCGTGGCAAACAGGAAGGCATCACTTGACAGCCCAGAAGACCTGCTCTTGTTCAGTATGTGGTGGCCATTTACGAGCAGCATAGACTGGGGGGAGAGACCCAGATACCCCATGGTGAAAAACAACAAAATATTAAAATTATTTTCTATGACATTTTATAACATTATTTATCTTTTTGGTTATGACTTATAAAACATGTCATCTATCAATAAAGTTGCTCACATATATAGTTAATACGTAATTATTTATATATTAGTAGTCCAGGCACAAATGCTATTTTACGTCCACTGGGCAGTGACACTGAGGTTGCAGATCAATGCTGTTGGTGACTGTCATTTGTTCAGTTGGTTCTGGAGGTTAAGACATATGTGCCATTTTGCTAGTTCCAGCTTTTGGAGAAAGAGTAGCAACTATCAAATCAAGTGAGTGATTTCTTCTATTTATCAGGAGTCTGAGATCAATGTTCTACTTGAGTCATGGACTTCCAGAGGATGAGCCAATAAAACAAACCATCAGTGTTTCTGCCTTGTCACACGCATTCACATTTGCGGGCTGCTATGATTCGAACTGTCCTTGAAAACATCTTGGAACATTCTTCCATCTCAGAGGAATCTGAGAGATTGTGGTGGTTTTCCATTTTTTCCTCTCATACACTTGACGTCTTCTAGGCTGTGTATTCAGCTAATTTCATAAAGTAATGGTGCCGGCATCCAGGACAAATAACATGACACAATACTTACAAAATTTTCCAGTGAAATTGTATAAAGTGTCATGATTTTGGTGATATCCTGATAAAAACTTGAAGGGAAGTATGCAATATTGAAAACCTAAATACTTTTTCTGGCATGGGAGGCTGCCTGTACAAAAAGTGAAGTCTCAATGAAAGGATGACTATGTTATTATTCTCATCTTTAATTTCAGAATATTATGGGAACATAAACACTTTGGTCACATATTATGCTACTATTCTGATGCACATCTATGGATGTCATATAATGGATAAATGTAGTTCTTGTTCTGATAGTTGAGAGATGGACTTTGGCAATCACGGCTAAGATGAAGTGAGTCTGCGTATGATATCTCTGGATTGGAAACTAAACCGAGAGAGAGTCATTTCAAGGAAATACCATTAAAAGGATTTGTGGTGGCTGGGCGCAGTGGCTCACGCCTGTAATTCTAGCACTCTGGAAGGCCGAGGCAGGTGGATTGCTCAGGGTCAGGAGTTCAAGACCAGCCTGAGCAAGAGCGAGACCCCGTTTCTACTATAAATAGAAAGAAATTAATTGGCTAACTAAATATACATATACATATACATATAAAAAAAATAGCCAGGCATGGTGGTGAATGCCTGCAGTCCCAGCTACTCGGCAGGCTGAGGCAGGAAGATCACTTGAGCCCAGGAGTTTGAGGTTGCTGTGAGCTAAGCTGATGCCATGGCACTCTAGCAGGGGCAACAGAGTGAGACTCTGTCTTAAAAATAAATAAATAAATAAAAATTTAAAAAAAGGACTTGCGGTAAGTGAACTAAAGCCTCCCCCAAAAAATACATCCTAAATCTCCAGTTGTTGGGAATATGTTAGATCTTATGGAAAAGAGAAATAAGATTGCAAATGAAATCTACCTTGCTAATAATCTTCTTATATAAAAGAGGAAGATTTTCTGGACTATCATATCAGAGGGGACAAGCATAGATTTCCATAAACATGAAAGACAGATGAAAATAGAAGGTGTGAAGGTGATGTGCTGTGAGATACAAATGGGTTTTATTCTAAATTTTTGGTTGAGTCTTTTCCCATCAGCATAAAAGTTCATTCAGTTCAGTTTTACAAATAATATTGAGTAATCTTATATGCCTATCATGCTTTGGGGTCTAAATATTAAATGAAAGAATACAGAAGAATAAAGAAATATTTTCTAAGGCTGGAGGCCTAACTCAGATAGAAGCATACATAGTCAGCATTATATTGAGGCAAAATTGTGCATATGTTATTGGGATATATACATATATATATATATAATATAGACATGATATATAAATTATATATACATCGAAACACACAAGTCTGTGTTATTTTCAGGAGAATCTCTGGCTAAGGGTATATTTTCAATAATTTATATGGGATAATCAGGGTTATTAAAAACATCAGGGTCGTTAAAAGCTCTAAAAATTTTACATGACATAAATGTTGTAAAATAACAAAATAATAATTAGGTAAAGTAACAATAATGGTGAAGGGTAGACTACTGAACAAAAAAATTGATGATATATCCTTTAATTTTTTTCCAGATATAAAAAATGTTTTCTCAATGCCATTAAAACAATCACTTTTCCCTTATGTATCATTGAAAAATGCCTTTCTTTTGCAAGCTGGCATTGGACTCACAGCCAATACCTTCCTCTTCCTCTTCCTCTTCCGCATCCTCACGCTCTTTCTGGACCACAGGCCGAAGCCCCACGACCTGCTCACCTTTAACTTGGCCCTCGTCCACATACTGATGCTGCTCACCATGGTGTTTCTTTCTCCAGGCCCATTTGAGTCACTGCCTTTTCAGAATGACATCAAGTGTAAGGCTCTGTTCTACCTGAGCAGGGTGATGAGGGGCCTCCATCTGCACCACCTGCCTCCTGAGCATGCTCCAGGCCGTCACCATTAGCCCCAGCTCCTCCTGGTTGGGGTGCTTTAAACATAAATCCAGACGCTACGTCATCCATTCCTTACTCTTTTTATGGTTTCTCTGTTTGTCCTTTAGTAGTAACCTGCTCTTGTTTACCATGGCTGCTTCTAATGTGACCCAGACCCAAGTGCTGAGTTTGGGTAAATACTGCTCACTTTCCTCTGCAAGGTATCTTAGGTGGAGCCTGTTTTTCATGCTGATACAAGTGAGAGACTCTGCTTTGTTGGCAGCATGCTGCTCTCGGGTGTGTACATGGTGATTCTCTTGTTCAGGCATCAGAGGTGATCCTAGCACCTGCACAGCATGTCCCTCTCCCCGAGCATCTCCCCGGAGAAAAGGGCCACCCAGATCATCCTGCTCCTGGTGAGTTTCTTTGTGGTCATGTACTGGGTGGACCTCATCATCTCCTTCTGCACGATAGTGTTGGTGGCATATGGACCCGTCATGCTGGGTGTCCAGAGGCTGGTGGTCAATGCCTATGCCACAGTGAGTCCTTTGGTGATAATCATTTTTGATAAAAGAATAATCAGTACTCTGCAAAATATGCAACACAAAAGTCATAGATTTTTAACAAAATAATAAAAATAATTCTCTGAAAAATGGGTGTTTCTGCCTTCAGTTAAACTATTCAAGTAACAGAGAATTTGTTATTTGATTTACTTAACACGTGTAAAATTGCACTTGTATTATAGCTAAATATTTTGAAACAGTCACTGGCAAAGCATTGTGGTTTCTTTAGTGTAGTTTCCACCACAACTTACTGTTCTATGTTTTAAAAATGTGTTAATTTTTCTTTTGATTCTCTGTTCTTCTTATAAAAAAAACTTTCTATCTTTTTGAGATGTATACTTAAGAAACTCATATTGGTTATAAAATCTATCCATGTTTTACTTTATGTTTATTTCTTTTTTGCTTCTGAAAATATTTTTCAGTACCCTTATTTGTTAAAGATATTCTAGCTAAGTATCCAATTACAGGTTGAACAATAAATTCTTTCAGCACTTTTTGTTTTTTTCTGTTTTCTGTGTCTACCCAAGCTGTGCAGATTTTGGTTTTGCCCTTGTCTTTTTGCTTTCACCCCTCTGTCCTATCTCACAGATTTTTTTCTTTGGTGTTATGCAGTTTGACTGTTACTGGAGTATTTATCTCTTTTTGAAACAATGCAATTATGGTTTTATGGATGCATGTCTGGGTTTCAATTTTAGAAGTTAGTAAATCATTTATTTTATTATTATAATTATTGTTTTCTGTACTTTAGTGGTACAATTAAATTATTTTCTCCTTTTCATTCTATTTTTATAGATCTATAATTATATTGGCATTTTTATTAATTTTATTTGATTTTCATCCTTCTCATTATTCTATCTCACTAATCCTTTTATCAGCTCAGTCTAATTTAATTGTAACTCAAACATTGTACATTGAATTTATTTTTGTTGTTTAATTTCTGCTTCATTTATTTCCAAATATGTTTATTCGGTTTATAATTTCCTAATTTTTGAAAAATCATTTTGATTTTCTATTTTTTCTTATTGACTTTACTTAACATTTTAAACATATTTCCAATACGTGAAGTTTATATGATGTCTAATTTCTTCTGATCCTTTATCCTAGTAGCTTATTTCCTTGTGTTTCATAGTTTATAATTTGGTTTTTACATTTGGGAAATTTTACATTAGGAATAATGTTACTCAGGAGTTTTCTTCATTCCAAGAAGACAAGTTGTACGATCTCCAAAGGCTTGAGATTTATGTTACCAGCCAGTACCTGCAGGGAGCTCTGGCTTCTCAGTTTGATAATTAATTACTCCCACAGATTCTCCTTTTAGTTTGCTTCTGATTCTGGGAAGTTTCTGTATTTTCCTATTAGCTCTTTTGGGCATTTTATAAAGTCTTGAAATCGTGAAGATGTTTAGTTGCATCAAATGCTATTTGCAAATACATATATATATATGTTTAAAAACATCAAATACATATATTTCACATATTATTAAACTATTTCACATTGATATTTTGTGGCAGAGTGGTATCTCACTAGAAATCCTAACTTCCTTCATTTAGAACACCACCACCAATAGCTGCCACATGGTCACATTATTGATGAAGTGTAATTATTTTAATATTTGAAAATGTTTATATTTTACACAAATCTGTTAAGTGGTAATCTTTCAATTTAATGAATACTATCTGTTTATGTGCAGAATTACTGCTTTCCTCTAACATTAAGTTAGTGATGGTAGAGTTAATTACATGAATTTAAGTCTTTTTACTCCAGCTGAAATGCTTATTCTTTAGCAATTCTCTGGCACTGTAAAAGTAATCTCAACTTAGATTTTCTATTTACACCAGTAGTTATTTTAAATGATTTTAAATAAATTTCACATGTGGTTTTATATTACTTATTGGTTATACTTTAATTGATGGTTTCTATTGTCATTTCATAATACTTAGAAAATATTACCTGTAGGATTTCTGCTTTCATCAAACTAATAATTCCTTTTCAAGCCTAAGTCCTAGGAATTTTTAATAATTTTCTGTAGTGTTTAACAATCATTTTAATTCTAGGTATTATGCTCAGAATGATGTATAGTTGTCTACCTGATTAGTCAAATTTTTAAATAACATTATTTAACATTCTTTATGTTCATTCATTTGTTTTATACCAGAAAAGTTGATTTGTATGGTGGTTTTAATGTCACCTAATATGGCTGTAAAGATGTCAGATTTTCATTTGCATTAAACTTTGAGTTATACAATAAACTCTATGTTATTAAATCTTCACATGTAAATAACTTGGAATTGTACCAGAAACACCATATATCCTAAGTATTAACAACTCTGATTCATCAGATTCTTATGTCTTTATACCATTTATTTACTGTATTATTTTGTATTTGTTTTTTCTTTTCTTTTCTTTTGTTTGAAACAGAGTCTCACTTTGTTGCCCAGGCTAGAGTGAGTGCCGTGGCGTCAGCCTAGCTCACAGCAACCTCAAACTCCTGGGCTCAAGCAATCCTCCTGCCTCAGCCTCCCGAGTAGCTGGGACTACAGGCATGCGCCACTATGCCCGGCTAATTTTTTGTATATATATTTTTAGTTGGGCAGTTAATTTCTTTCTATTTTTAGTAGAGACTGGGTCTAGCTCTTGCTCAGGCTGGTTTCGAACTCCTGACCTTGAGCAATCCTCCCACCTCGGCCTCCCAGAGTGCTAGGATTACAGGTGTGAGCCACCGTGCCCGGCCTGTATTTGTTTTTATTTGGATTTATATTTTTGTCCAATCTAAATGTTGATCAAAAGAGAGACAGGCTCAGTCTGTCATTTGGTCTCAATTGGCACTGTTCCTTAATTTACTTTAGAATATGTGCCTCATTTAGTTCAGGAAATAATCTTCCCTTTCCTATGACAGAGGACTCAGAGACACAAGGCATCATAGATTCTCAAAACACTCATTTTCCCATATTATCCTTCCTTTCTCTTTAATGTCAAATATCATGAAAATCTATTAATACAAATATGGAATACTACACATTAGAAATATATTCGTCAGCCGGGTGTTGTGGCTCGTGCCTGTAATTCTAGCACTCTGGGAGGCCAAGGCGGGCGGATTGCTCAAGGTCAGGAGTTCGAAACCAGCCTGAGCAAGAGAGAGACCATGTCTCTACTATAAATAGAAAGAAATTAATTGGCCAACTAATATATATAGAAAAAATTAGCCGGGCATGGTGGCGCATGTCTGTAGTCCCAGCTACTTGGGAGGCTGAGGCAGAAGGATTGCTTGAGCCCAGAGATTGAGGTGGCTGTGAGCTAGGCTGACGCCACGGCACTCACTCTAGCCTGGGCAACAAAGCGAGACTCTGTCTAAAAAAAAAAAAAAAAAAAGAAATATATTCATAGACAATTTCCACACATTATTACAGGAAACTCAAAAAGAAATAGAATATATAAATAGACCTCTAACAACGCAAGAGATTAATCTAAAATTTTCTCATGCAGAAAATCCCAGACACAGATAATTTCACTGGTGAGTTTCACCAAATATAATAAAGAATTCCAGTTCTTCAAGTTCATTTCCAAAAAAATGGAAGAATATAGGAAATTTCCCAAATTCATTATATGAGGCCAGTATTGCCCAGATAACAAAGCCAGGTAAAATCATCACAAGAAAATAAAATTACACACAATTATTCTTATGACTATAGAAAGAAATCTTCAAAAATATGACCAAACTGAATGTAGCAACATACAAAAATTACTGGACACCATCCCCAAGAGAAGTTATCTCACAAATGCAAATTTGGATTAATATCCAAAAATCAGTCAATGTAATACAGCATAATAATACAATAAAACACAAAAAAAGAATAATTTCGATAAATACAGAAGAACATTTGAAAAATCCACCACCCATTCACAAAAAAAAAAACCCTAAGCAGACCAGGAATATAAGACTTCCCAGACCTGCTAAAGGGCATCTTTTAAAATCCTACAGCTAATACTATATGTAATATAAAATAAAAACTTGACCTTAGTGTGAGAATAAGACAAGAATATCTCTTTTGGCTATTTCCATTCAACATCATGCCAGAGGTGTTAGCCAGGGATATTGTGCCGCCACTCCCACCACAACAAAAGCCTGATGTCCTCCAGGTGGGAACTGGAAACCTACAGATGACATTCTGTATATAACAATTTTTAGGTAATTCACAGAAACCCACTAGAACTAATAAGTTCAGCAAGTTCACATGATTCAAGATCAATATTAAAAATCAACAGAATTTCTATACACTAGTAGTGAACAATCTCAACATGAAATAAACAATTCCATTTACAATCACTTTAAAAAGTAAAAAGAAATTTTAAAATCCTGTAATAGCTATATCCACTTTATACGAAACTATCTAAAGTATTGTTAATGTGACACCTTAGTAAGTTATCAGATACCAAGCAGTTAAGATCATCTAAGACTCTCCATTCTCATCTTGGGAAAGGATTAGTGTGTTTTCAGTTCTAGGCAGTGTAGTTGTAGTACGTGTGTGTGTGTGTGTGTGTGTGTGTGTGTGTACACACAGAGGCAGGTGTGTGTACACACGTGTATATATACATATAGGTATATAAATGTGTATACACATATGCATATAGATGTGTATACATACATATATATACACACACATTCATATATTCATGCCAAAATAGGGAACAAATATTCATGATACTTATAATCGTGGTTTCTGTAACTGGTTACGTTTTAAGCTCATATTCATAACCAACTTCTTGCACTGTTCATTCCATATTCCCTTTGCCTTCAGCAACCGCCTCAGCTAATCCCTGTTCTTTACTTAGTGAGGTGACCGAAACCTTCATTCTTTACAGGTCTGGGTCATTAGTAGTCCTGTAGCAATTGTGTTTTTGTGGTTTTTCCCTTAAATTTATTAAAATGTCATGGTAATGCTAGGAGTCGCTTTTGGAGATTTGCTGTATTCCAGACACACTCTTCCTTACCTCCAATGTGGAAAATAAGCCCAATTTCCTCACGGTTGTAAGGATCAATCCTGCAGCCTGTCCCGTGAGTCCCTTCTTTGCCTGCTGGTTGAGAGGCAGGGCAGTGTCTGGGTGCTCCTTGACTTCCACTTCAGTGGGGCCGTTGCTGTCTCCATTCCTGTGTTTCTCCCTGAGACCTCCTGGCCAGCAGCGTATGAAGCTGTGGGGTCAGGAGGCAAACGTTGTATGGAGGATTACTAGAGGCACCAGTGACTGGTGCCGGCCCATTTCCGCACCTTGACTGAAGGACCCATACATCACAGCTGTGTGAGGAACAGCACCCACATCGGATGCTGATTCAGAGCATAACAGCTTCCTGCAGAACTTGCCGCAGCCCTGCAATACATTGCCAGGGATCTGGTGCTGTAACAGACTCTTCAAGCCCCCTCCCCACCACTCCATCAAACCAGCCGACCCAGGGTGGGAGAAAATATGGTACCACCACAGAACTGCACAAACATAGCCCCAGTCCACACATTATTATCTCTGGATTTAGTTCCTTGATCATAAATAATGTTTCCGGAATGTCTTGCTGGTTGACAGGTGATTTATGTGAGTTAGCGGTTGGTACTTTTGGCAGAAGCATTGCATCCAGGGTAGGCAAATCTGTATCCAGAGTAAGTGCCTAGTCCAGTAAGAACAAAACATTTCTCCCTTCACAACGGAAGTGGGCCTAGTAATCAGTCTGCTATCCTGTGCTGGCTGACCCCACAGTGAATGGTAACAGATTTGAGCTCTGTAGCGGCAGACTCCACCCGTGATGCTCTGCCCCATGCACAGCACTGGGTAGTACTGATTCAATGATGGTCATACCATGGAGTGCTTGGGATGCTTCCCGTTGTAAACAGAGCTGCCACTGCTCTCAAGAGCCTTCTCTCCCCACCTGCTGTATTGGTAGCAGGGCAAGACTAGGGGCTCACTACAAACCCCCTCTGTAATAATAACTTGCATTCTGGGGAGAATGTAATATTTTGTCAAAATGTCTCCTCCCTGCCTCCTTAGTCAAACTCTTTAGGTGAGAAACCCATCAGAGTAAGTTTTTGAGATCTACTGCACAACAGAGTGACTATAGTTATTAATAGTAATAAGGTAATATGTATCAAAATTGCTAAGATAGGTTTTAAATGTTCACAATACAAAAAAAAAAGATAAACATATGAAGTGATGGATATGTTGAGTAGCTTAAGTAGATGCCATGATATAACTGCGGACAAATATTTAATTTGGGGGAGGTTGCCTTATTTTAGATTTTGTGTATACATTCAGGGTTTATTATTTAATATTTAGAGAGCTAGCTTTCCAGTTGGTGAAGCAAGCCGTCCCTGGGTCAGATTGGCCGAGATTCAAAGTCAGCAGACAGGAGCTCATTGCTTGTTCCCACAATTAGCAGGACGTGACTTGTTGACCAGCAGAGAGAACTGTTCCTCCGGGCAAATGGCCAAGGGCCTATGGTCTCACGCGAGCGCCAAGGTTGTCTGGTATCCTGATGCAGTAACAGACAGTAGAAGAGAGAATGTAAATATCTTTGAAGGGCATCTCTGGTGCTATGACTGGAGGAACAGGTGCTGTTGACCCATGGGAAGTCACGTACCAAAAAGTAGCTAGGAAAATAGCTGGCATGAGAAAATAGCTGCAGGACGCTTGCCCAATTAAACAGTATACAAACAAAATGACTGGCACTTCAAGGTGCTGCAGTCTTCAACCGTCTTTGTATCTGTGTACTTTATTTTTCCAGGACTGCAGCCAATTCTCTTGTGTCCGCGTTCTATGTCTCTGTCTTTATGTGTGTCATCCCCCATCCTGCAAGCGGGCTACAACAGTTGGCATGACTGAAAGGTAACAGAAATGGGAGTCCAAGTCTGACTCACAGCACAGCAAGGCCATGCAGGATGTGGTTTGTGCCTGTGGGGGTTGCAGGTGGATGATTCCCTTTTCCTAAACCCACCTGCAACTTTCCAGCTGTGTAGACTCTGACAAGCTCCTTCACTTCCCTGAACCTGGGTTTCCTCATCTGTTAAATAGAGGTAATGAGAAACTCCCAGGGGATTCAGTGAGCAAGCACATGGCAGCACACAGCACCTGCACGTGAAGGTGGCTGTCCCCACCACTGTTAGGGCTTACCCAGGGTACTTAGGGATGAAGTAGGCAGAGCTCAGGGAGCAGGACCAGGCCATGGAGTGAAGTCCCCATCCCCAGCCTTAAGCAGACTCTGGTGTCCCATCCAAAAGCAACTGCTGGGCAGGAAAGGATTTCATGAGGTGGAAACAGAGAACCTGGGGAGTATCTTTGCTCCAAAGCAGGTGGAGGAGGAGCTGGGCAGTCCCTCCACGCTGGGATGCAGGCTCTCCCAGCTGCCTCCTCCCAGCTGTGCCTGACAAGAGCAATCCTGGGCATTGAGTGCTGAGCCCTTGCTGTCTCATGGCACCACAGAGGCACACAGGAGCAATGAGCCTCTACCACATCATGCTCCTAATCTGGAGCAGGGGCCAGCAAAGGTTTCCTGTAAAAGACCACGCAGTAAACACTTTGGATCCTGTGGGCCCTCTCGTTTCTGTCACAACTACTCAGCTCTGCCCTTGTCTATCACAAGCAGCCCTAGGCAGTGCAGGAGTGAATGAGCATAGCTGCATTCCAATAAATACTGATTCATTTACATCTTTTTTCTTTTATTTATATAGACTTATGGGATGTACGTGCAGATTTGTTACATGGATACGTTTTGTAGTGATAAAGTATGTGCTTTTGTCTAGCACTCACCTGATTAGCGTACCAAGCACCCATTAGGTAATTTTTCATCCCACACCACCCTCCCACCCTCCGAATCTCCAGTGTCTATTATTCCACTCTCTGTGTCCATGTGTACTCGTTCCTTAGCCCATGCTTACAAGTCAGAACGTGCAATATTTGACTTTTTGAGTTATTTCACTTAGATAATGGTCTCCAGTTCCATCCATGTTGCTGCAAAAGACATTCTCCGTTCTGGCTGAGTAGTACTCCATGGGGGTATCCACATCACACTTTATCTAGTCACCAGTTGCTTCCATGTTGTTGCAGTTGTGAATGATGCCCCGATAAACATGTGAATGCAAGAGTCCTTTTGATAGGGTTTCTTTTCCTTTGGATAGATACCCAGTAGCAGGATTGCCGGATTGGATGGTAGGTTTACTTTTAGTTCTTAGAAAAACCTCTACACGGTTTTCCATCAAGGTTGTGCTAATTTACGTTCCTGCCAACAGCGTGTAAGCGTTACCTTTCCACCACATCCATGCTACTGTTTTTTGACTTTTTAATACCCACTCTGACATATGAGATGATATCTCATTGTGGTTTCCATTTGAATTTCTCTGATGATTAGTGATGTAGAGATTTTTGTTTTCATTTCTTGGTCATTCTGTGTCTTCTTTTGAGAAAAGTCTGTTTATGTTCCTTGCCCTAGACCCTAGACCCTAGAGAGCCACTATCCTGAGGACTCCAAAAGCAGGAAAGTGACGGAGCTTTCGCCGCTAGGAGCCTGCGGCCTGGGGACAGCCGGACTAAAACACTAAAGCAAGCACATGAGAAAGAAAAGTGTTGTAGTGAAAATAAGGCACCCTGTTGGCAGGGAGGGCTGGGGAGTAGCCATGGGTCCGAAATGCCTCGCAGAGGTGACATGCGGTGGCCAGGACGACAGGAGCCAGCTGCACGCCAGCCACCTCGGAAAGGGGCCGGCGTGGCTGCAGGGAGCCTGTGGGACACGGGAGCAGAGGGCAGAGGGGCCCGGCCTGGGAGCTGGGGGATTGGCCTGCTCTTCCCCAACAACTCTGGAGATGAACATAGAGAGACAGCAAGGAACTGGAGATTAGGAAATGAAAGTAACAGAATTTCTCACTCTAAGTTCACACAGTCAATTGTGTAGCTTGGGAAAAGGTGTCCCCTCTGCAACTGAAGAATCAGTGCCATTTCTACTTGTGACTATTTTCTATCTCTTATGTGGAGCCACAAACTTACTCCAACAAGAGCACTTACTGCTAATGATGGAGCATCTGTTACACACCTAATGCTGTCTTGTGTTTGTCCACTTCATGTAAATGTCAAAACAGCGCACGATGTATGAAGCCTCCCCAGATTCTCCTAAACAAATTGGCTCAATAACATTAACCAACTCATGTCAATTATAAAAAGGGAAACAAATAACTAAAAAAATTACCTCAAGTAGGATTCTCCAATTGAGAAGAAAACAATGAAATGTACAAATTAACACAATTTAACTTAATACACTCACTGTGGAATTGCTCATATCTTCAAATTATTTTGTGAGCACAATTAAATTTCATAGAAATAATTTATATAATCTCTGAGCAGGTTATATAAAGAAAACTTCATGAATTTGGGTAGAAGAAAATTATGGATTAGGTCTAGCATGAACAAGAGACAATTAAAACCAGAGGATTTTCATGGGGGAGATTCTGAACCAGGAGCCATAAGATTTTTGAGAAATAAATTCAATAGAAAGCAGGAAAATATACTTTCAGAATTCATGATGTTTCTACTTCACTAGTAAATTCTTAACATTTTTGGATTTATCTATTTTGTTCCTGTATTTGTTTTTTTCTCAAAACAGGTACATATTTACTTAATTACATTCTCTGTAATCCTCTTATAACTAAAGTTTATCTTTAGAGTGATACACTTCTATATTTGACTCCATGTAAAAAAAATAAAAGAATGTTTGTGTTTTGCAGGCCAGAGAGATCACCTGGTCAAAGAAAAATGTAGGGTGAAATTTTATAAATTGTCATTCAGAATTCAGGAATGTCTGCCTTTTGACAACCCTTTAGCTACATAAGGAGTAAAAATATAACCTATGGAAATGATATACCTCAAATTACTTGAAGTTTATAGCCTACTGGAATAAAGGTCACTAAAGATGTTACTACACTATGCTACCCAATAGTATATTATTACCATCTCTTACCTACAACCTTGAATAAGGTGGGACAGGTTAATGTTTGTGGCAGGATAACACTTTATTCAATATACAACACTCTTAAACATTGAACACAATTTTGTTTTATTAAAACCAATCAAGTTCATACATACTCTTTAAAAAAGCATTTCATGGTCTAGTCAATTGTTGGGAAAGGAAAAAAAGGGGGTGGGGAAAGCATTTCAAAATCCACTGTATTTTATTACCTCAATATGTAACCGATAAAACTTACTTCTAAAATTCAAAATGTTTCTAACTATAATGGAGAATATTACTATGAACATCTACCTCTGACATCACTTACCACACTCTAAGTTAAACAGAAAGCCTTTCCACTTAGATTTTCTTCATGCATCATACATTTCGGTGTCCTTAGCGTTCCTTGGAAGAGTATATAAATGATGCCCACCTAATTTAGAAGGACATTTCATAGTTCTGATGCAGCAAGAATTGACTACATGCTTTCACAGAAACACTAGGAATAAAGGCATAGCATCAAGTAATTTGAGAGTTGAATTACATCAATATTTAATTTTCCAAAAAATCTAAAATTTTTAATGCAAAAAAGTATACTTTGAATGTAATTATAACTCTCCATGAAATCAATCTCCTCTTCCTTCTAAACATACATACACATAACTTAACTATTTTAACTTTGGATTATTCTCTATAATCAACACTCTCCCTTTAATGTCTAAAAGTATTAGCACCTTAGATTTTTTTTTTTTTTTTTTACTTCTTTTTCTTATTCTTTTTATTTTTTTCCACTTGCTCAGACACATTGGCAAACACTTGCTCAGACACATTGGCAAGCACTCTGATATTTATTTAGACTTGATTTTTTATCAAATTTTTTTTCACATTCTGGCACCTGTAAAATACCTTTTAGTATAACCTATGGTTTTCTCAAAGGTGTGATTGTTGAATAAAGCTTTTTCTGAATATATTATGTTTGTAGAGTTTCTCTCCAATCAAAATTCTCTGAATTTAAATAAAGCTTGGGCAATCAATGGACGGTTTCCCTACATAATAGATTCTCTTGGGCACAATAAGATCTGTAATATAAGTAAAGGTACTTCACCACCCTTTATAGTTATAAATTTTTTTTTCAGTATAAATGCTCTGGTGCACTCTAAGACTTTTATTTTCTGAAAGGTACTTTGACAGTTGTTAAATTTATGCCATTTGTACCCAGTATGACTCTCTGATGTTGAGTAATATGTGAACAAACATTTATTAAAGGCTTTCCATTTGTAGGGTTTCTCTCCTGTATGAACTCTTATGCACAGAAAGGTGCCAGTACTGGATAAAAGCTTTGTCACATTCTTTACATTCTTAGGATTTTTCTCTGGCATGAATTCTCTTATGCATAGTAAGATCTGAGCACCAATTAAAAGCTTTGCCACATTCTTCGCATTTGTAGGGTTTCTCTCCAGTATGAATTCTTTTATGTGCAGTAAGGTATGAACACTGGCTAAAGGCTTTGCCACATTCTCCACATTTGTAGGGTTTATCTCCTGTATGAACTATTTTATGTGCAGTAAGGTATGAGCATTGGTTAAAGGCTGTGCCACACTGTTCACATTTGTAGGGTTTCTCTCCTGTATGAATTCTTTTATGTTTAGTAAGGTATGAGCATGTATTAAAGGCTTTACCACATTGGTCACATTTATAGGGTTTCTCTCCTGTATGAATTCTCTTATGTACAGAGAGGTCTGAGTACCAATGAAAGGCTTTGCCACATTCATCACATTTGTAGGGTTTCTCTCCAGTATGAATTCTTTTATGCTTAGTAAGATATGAGAACTGATTAAAGGCTTTGCCACATTCTTCACATTTGTAGGGTTTTTCTCCTGTATGAATTCTTTTATGTACAGAAAGGTCTGAGTACCAGTGAAAGGCTTTGCCACATTCTTCACATTTGTAGGGTTTCTCTCCGATATGAATTCTTTTATGTTTAGTAAGGTATGAACACTGATTAAAGGCTTTGCCACATTCTTCACATTCATAGGGTTTTTCTCTGGTATGAATTCGCTTATGTATAGTAAGGTGTGAGCACCGGTTAAAAGCTTTACCACATTCTTCACATTTGTAAGGTTTCTCTCCAGTGTGAATTCTCTCATGTTTGGTAAGGTATGAGCACTGATTAAAGGCTTTGCCACATTCTTCACATTTGTAAGGTTTCTCTCCAGTATGAATTCTCTCATGTTTGGTAAGGTATGAGCACTGATTAAAGGCTTTGCCACATTTTTCACATTTATAGGGTTTCTCTCCAGTATGAATCCTCTTATGTTTAGTAAGGTATGAGCACTGATTAAAGACTTTGCCACATTCTTCACATTTGTAACATTTCTTTCCATTATAAATTCTCTTACGTTCAGTAACATATGAGCATTGTTTAAAGGCTTTCCCAAGTTCTTTACATTTAAAAGATTTCTCTACAGTATGTCTCATCTTATGTCTATTTAAATTTGACAATTTTCTGAAGACTTTCAAACATTTATTACACTGGAAGATTTTGCTCTGAGTAGTTTTTGAACATTGTTTAAGTGCATTATAACATCCTTTCTGCTCCTTCAACTCACCCGTACTTTCCCAGTCTTTTGTTAAGTTTAAATTCTCAAGGCCACAGCTTCCGTATCTCCTTAGTATCACATTTTGGAATAAAACATTTATGTGCTGCTCTGGCAAACAGTTGTGGGTGGAATGAGAAGGCATAGCTGAAAGAAATTTAAAAAATAATAAATTATCCCACTTATTTTTCAGAATCAGAAAAATATATATTACAAATTTAATATGTAAAATTATGCCAAGCATATTACCAAAATGGCATAATATTAATGCAATACACATGCTCTAATTCTCTTTTAGCTATGTAAAATGTAATAAAACAAACTGACCAAATTGCCTTTGTGGGAATTCTAAAAATTAGGTAAGAGTCTGCAGCACACCAGGTGAGCACAATGCCAAGAGCCACATATAAAGGGAAGTAAAGTTTGTTATATTTACCCACCACAGCCTTTCCTCTTTCTTAATACATAGTAGACTCCCAACTCCCAGCTTCACCCTCAAAAGAAAGAGAAAATCCTTCCAGCTGTCAATCCTTCCAGCTTTTGGGGACCTTCCCAAGACTTGTTTCTGTCTCCCATAACACAGAGTGCTGAAAGGAATGCTGCTATAGTTTGAAAGACAGACTGGGTGTGCTAAAACTAAAGGTAAAATATTGTTATAGCAGCAGAGACTTCACTACCATAGACAGAAAACAGGTGTAACAAGTGATGGTTCATAAAAAGTATAGGTTCATAAAAAGAAATATGCGGAAATTGCTTTAACTGGAAAATAAACATAGTTTCACAAAAGAAATATCATAAGAACAGAATATGAGACACCTCAAATCTCTAGTATAGTCAATTGGTGTCCAACTCCCCCAGGAAAAAGACACTTTATAAAGTTTGTGAAAGGTGGCTTTTTAAAATTCTCAAATATTAAAATTCTCAAATCTCAACCAAAGATTACAACATACAAAAAACACTAGAGTAACACAGCCCAGTCAAATGAAATGAATAATTAGAAATCAACCACAAAGAAATGGAGATGTATAATAAACCCACAATATTGAAAATACCCTAGTTACTTAATGATGCTCAATGAGTGAAATGGGAATACAGACTACTAAATGAAATCAGAAAAATGAGATATCAGCAAAAAATAAAAGCATAAAGAAGAAATAGAAATTGTGGAGCTGAAGAATATAATAAGAAATGATTGATAAACTCCCAAATGTCTTTAAAAATAAAAATGAAAGCATAAAAAATCAAGCAGCTCAACATGCTTCAGCAATGATAAATACAAAGAGACTCATAACAAGACAGATTATAAGCAAAGTTTTTAAAGTCTACACACAAGAAAAGAATCTTGAAAGCAGCAAGAGAAAAGTTATGTGCCATCTACAAGCATGCTCCTATGAAATTACTAGTGGATTTATCAACAGGAACCTTGCATGTGAGGAAAGAGTTGGGTAATATAGTCAAAGTACTGAAAGAACAAACACATAAAAGCAGAAATACTATACTCAGCAAAACTTCTCTTCTATAATAAATGAAGAAAAAAATAAAGACTTATCAAGATAACTAGATGCTGAAAAAGTTTATCACCACTAGTCACCCCAGGCAAATGACAGTAGGAGATGTCACAATTAAGCACAATATATTTTGAGGCAAATCCTGTCTGATTTCATAAAATATACTTTAAATCAAAACTTTCACAAAAGACAGAAATATTAGGCCAGGCACACTGGCTGATGCCTATATCATAGCACTTTGGAAGGCTGAGGTAGGCAGATCACTTGGGGTCAGGTGTTTGAGACCATCCTGAGCAAGAGCAAGAGCAATACTTCCTCACTACAAAAAACAGAGGCCAAGGCAAGAAGATCGCTTGAGCTATGATGATGCCATTGCACTCTACTCAGGTGACAGAGGGAGACCCTGTCTCAAAAATTAAAAAGAAAATTAAATAAAAATGGTTCATTCACTGGAAACATGAGATTTATTTTTATATTATATATATTATATATATGTGCATGTGTGTCTGTGTAAAGTCAGGGTTGCAAAAAAAAAGCAAATGCTGACAGAATTGAAGGAAAAAATATGCAACAATATAACATTCCCCTGGGTAGAACACCTGTTAGGGCCAAGTGTGGTGGCTCAGACCTGTAATCCTAGCACCTTGGAAGGCTGAGGCAGACTACTTGAAGTCAGGAATTCGAGACCAGCCTAAGCAAGAATGAGACCCTCATCTCTTCTAAATACAGCTAAAATTTGCCAAGTATGGTGGTACATGCCTGTAGTCCCAGCTACTTGGGAAGCTGAGGCAGGAGTATGGCTTGAGCTCAGGAGTCTGAGGTTGCTGTGAGCTAGGCTGATGCCACAGTACTCTTGCCTGGGATAGTAATGAAAGTTCCTTGAAAAAAAATAAAATAGGACTACCATACAATTCAGCAATCCCACTAGTGTGTATATAACCAAAGGAAATAAAATCAGTTATCTCAAGGAAATATATGTACTCCCATGTTCACTGCAATATTATTTACAGTTGCTAAGACATTTAAACAACCTAAATGTCTGTGAATGCTGAATGGACAAAGAAAATATGGTACATATATACAATAGAATATTATCTAGCTATAAAAAATAATTAACCATTTCAGTAACATAGAGGGACCTGGAGGACATTATGCTAACTAAAATAAGCAGGCACAGAAAGACAATACTGCATGGTTTCACTTATAGGAGAAAACTAAAAAGGTTATACTCATAGAATCAGAAGTACAAAAGTTGTTCCCAGGGCCTGAAGTGGGGAAAAAATGGGGAGATGTTGTTCAAAGGGTACAAATGTTCAGTGATAAGATGAAAAAGTTGTGTGGACCTGATATGTAGCATTGTGACTGTGGCTAATAATAATGTCTTGTATCTTAAAATTTTCTGAGAGTAGACCTTAAGTGTTCTCATTACCAAAAAAAAAGGTTACTGTGAAGTGATAAATATGTTCATTAACTTGATTACATTAATCATTTCACAATGTATACACATGCTGAATCGTTATATTACACAGAGTTTTACAACTTCTTTGTGAAGAAAATCCATGTCACCCACACATACATATATATGACTGATGCAGTCCCAGTAAGCTTCATAGAAAAAAAGAAAATATAATAACATAATAGTTATTAAAAAATAATGTCAATCTTAGAGCTTAATATATGCTCAGCAGTGTTTCAAGCTCCCCAATGACATAATATATTTAAGAAATTTAGGGAGTAGATACATTAAACTATATAGTTGAGGAATTTGGGGATATAGAGTTTAAAATATTAATCAGAGTTCACACACTAAAAACAGAATTTTGAAGTAAAATAACATTAGATTTTATTATATTAATGGAGATACTTAGTGTTTTGATAATACTAGAGTATGAATTTCTGTGGAATCACATTAAATACTTCCATAGGGTAGGAAACCATAGAGCAGAAAACATACATCTGCTTGTGGTGTTCCTGGGATCTATGAACCTAGTACCAACATCACCACTACACTCACACATTTCAGATATGATGCGAAAAGGGAAATTACAAAATGGTTTAACATAGAGTTCCTCAAAAATACACAGATATTCCCATGTCATGAAAAGCAGTGACAGAAGAGGCAGATCCTGCAGTCCCTTATACACCATGAACAAGACTTGGGTTTTTACTGTGACCTCAATGGAAGATCACTGAAGAGAAAGTCAAGTGCTAGATAAGAAGGGAGAGATGCCCATACGTGAGAACAAGAGAAAGAAACCCAGGCTTCTCAGAAACCATTTCCACTGGATCAGAGCTTCCCAAACCACACTTTTAAGGTCTGGCTTCCTCCTTGACCTTTGGACCTCTCACCTGTGTCATCTGCTTCATTCATTCACACCTACCTGGGTGTTCTGCTACTGTCTCAGGTCTCTTCACACTCCAGGGATCTTTTCTTTGCTCCAGACAGGTGATCAGGTCTGGCTTAGAGGCTGCAAGACCTGTTTTATTAAAAGAAAGTAACATGACTCTTGCTAGAATTCTGCAATCACCAGCCTAGTACTGTGCTCAGCAGAGATGAGTGAACATTATAGAAGATTTTAGAAAATTAATCCCAAAGTACCATTTCCTGATAAACTTTAGAATATTTAGAAAGTATCTGAAACTTGTACATCCTTAGCTCTGTTACCCAGTACTAGTGAATTAGAAATTGATGGTGGAAACTGGATTTTAAGTTGTGGACAACAGTATTTTATACCACTAAATTTCCGGGATTACCACTGATCTAGAGTGAAAGAAACAGATCAGCTCAAAAAAGAGTACAATTAATGTCAAGATAAAGATTGTTGAAGATTTTTTTTTTCTATACCAACAAATCCCTCAGTTTTCCTTGGAAACAATAATTTGAAATTCATTCATATAAAGCAGAAACTCCCAGAAAACATTCTACAAAGGATATGAAATCCTTAGTGTGAAATACAAATTGTGTATTGAAGTTATCCTTACCCAGAGAGAACAGATTTCTGTAGTTCTCTAACATCACATCCCTATACAAATTCCACTGAGCAGGGTCCAGGCATGCCCACTCTTCTGGAGAAAATTCTATGGTCACATCCCGGAATGTCAACAGTTCCTGAAAGAAAAACACATATTTACAAAGTGGCCATGGGAAGAGTTCTTAATGTTACTCCAGGTGAAATGGGAGAAGGAAGGATACAGGTTTTTACTCATGTGAGTGACTGGATTTATTCAAAAAGACAATTTTTAACACAGAAATATTCTCTAATTTATTCTCTAACTCTGAGGAGAGAAAATGACATAAGATCCACAAAACTGGTATAGATATTATAGTTTTCTGGATGATACAGTATAAAATTCAGGTTGCCAACACAAGCATCTACATTTTTGAGTGCTATATTTACATCATACAGGATAAGCTGTATATATATATTTCAGATGGAAAAGTCATGCTGAGTTAAAAGGTATCTCTCAAACTTTAATGTGTACAACAATGAACTGGAGATCTTGTTAAAGTGCAGATTTTGATTCAGGAGATCTGGAGTGAAGCCTGAATTTCTGAATTTCTAACAAGCTCACCAGTTATGTCAATGCTTCTGGCTCAAGGGGAATGTTTTTCAAACATCCAGTAAGTGGCAGAGCCTGGCTGTATTCTAGTTCATCTGACCAGGAAACAAAGATCATGGCCTTCATTTTCCAAAGCAAGTTATATGCAAAGGGAATCTAAAAGGAAAAAGGAGCTTCCAGATTAAATGTGATGGTTTCTGCACATCAGTTGGTAAATCTTCATAGGGACCTATTAATAAAAAGAAAAATAATTAACTCTACGGTGAAAAAACTCTGTCAGCGAGAACTTAACCAAGTAAATAAAATTAATATCAACTATAATAGGACAAATTATTTTCAGATGCCAATGCACACAGACATCGTGGCTGTGTAAAAACACTAAATTTCTGAATCTAATTATGAAGAAACATCAGTTTTATGCAAAGTTCAAACTACAGCCATCTCTCATATTCTGTAATCTCTAATAGTTAGTTATTTGTTATTTATTTATTTAGACAGAGTTGTGCTCTGTTATCCAGGCTAGAGTGCTACGGCATTAGCCTAGTTCACTGCAACCTCAAACTCGTGGCCTCCAGCGATCCTCCTACCTCCACCTCCTGAGTAGCTGAGACTACACATCCATACCACCACATCCAGATAGTTTTTTTTCCATTTGCTATAGAGACAAGGTCTCACTCTTGCTCCGGCTGGTCTCAAACTCCTGAGCTCAAGTGATTCTCCCAACTCAGCCTTTCAGAATTCTAAGATTACAGGTGCAAGCCACCAACCCCAGCCTCTAATAGTGTAAATAATCTTTCTTTAGGATCCTAGAGAGCAAGTCCCTTCTACTTATTCTCTTTCTCAGAACTTTCTGAGTTATTCTGGGCAATTAATGTCTATTTTACTAATCTTGTTCTACACAGAGCTGATGCAACATCCAGACAGAACGTGAACAGTACATGTCTCCCTTCTTCACTGGTATCCCAAGGCCTGAACTCATCTCCATCTTGGACATCAAAGATTTTGCTTCCAAGATGTTCAACAGCCACAAAGGGAATATTTTTAATATTGGAGGTCATAAATTTATGGTGAGAATTGTTCATAGCATAAAGAAGCCTGGATGGAGAGAATGAAGAGAAGGCCCTGGTATATAAGAAAAAAGAATTTTTCAGAGCCTCTTGACTATCATTAAGAAAAAAAAGGGAAAAAATGTTGAAAGAAACTCAATAGGTAGAAACATCAAAGGAGAGTAAAGGTTTGCAGAGTGTAAACATATGACATTCCAATAAGAAAAGTGAACACAGCCCCTGACCTGTGACATAATTACCTGGGAACCAGCCATTTCTTCCTCCTTCTCTGAAATTCCTTCTTAGGTAAGCTGATCTGCACAAATCACAGCTGCATCTTAATAATATGCCTTTAAAGGCATCAGCACAACCCCTTCTCCTGCTGCCACCACTCCCACAGGCAGAAGGACCCTGAAGTGCATAAAAAGTATATCCTTCCTTGTCCTTCGTTACAGGAGAGTCAGGAACTTCTACATGGAGACCAAAGTGTGTTTCTTCTTTCCTGACCTCAGGTGCCCTCTCCTGCCACAGTCACCAGTAAATTCTACTATAACAATGGAAATATGGGCCACACTGAGCTGCACCTACAAAACCCAGGCCAGAAGGCCCTGTGACCTTCCTTTGGAACAAAGTCTGAACTCAGGTCTCATGAATATAGCTCAGAGTCCTAGTACTTGACCCTAGCCTCAACTTAGAATCACCCAGGGTACTTAAAACCACATGGATGCTCCCACCCAGATCAATAGACTGAATCTGCATGGAAGGAACAGGTGATGATGTTTCAAGTTGGCCTTGTAATTCTAATAGAAAACCTGGGCTGAGAGTCTCTTAGAATGTGCACATAAGTATTTGCTAATCTTGGCCCCACTCTAAGTACTGTGATTCTGCAGGTGTGGAAGGGGACCGTGAATTGCCTCGTTTAAGAAGTCCTCTGTTAATGCTGATGTTGCTCCCCCTAGACCTGTTATCAGTAGCACTCAGATAGAGAAAGCTGGCACAGCACACAGAGGGCCTCACACCCAACACTCTTATGGCAAAAATACTTTTGGTCCGAAGTGAAGACCAACAATCACCATGCTGAAACATGGCACTCCCTTTAAAGTTTACAGAAGCTGGAGAAGGCGGCAAGAAATGCCTGAGTTATTCTGCACTTGGAAAACAACATGTGCACAAGCAGTGCAATGTTAGCTGAGCATGTACTGTGGCTCACAAGTATGTTACAGTGCATGGAAAGCCCACTTTGTGAATTCATCCTCGTGACACCCTGGGAGGCGGATACTAAACGTCCCATAATTCCCAGTATTTAGATTAAGGGCCCACCCTATTTCTTTTTTTGTTCATCTACTATTGATTTTTAAAAGAAGATGCATAGAATACAAGCTAAATATAGACAGATGGGAGGGATACAGGAAGGAAGGGTGGAGGGAAGTTCAGAGGGATTTTTCATTGTTATGTTTATATTTACTTTCCTGAAACTTGTAGAGCAACCATTAACACTAAATCTAACGGAATAGAAAACACATTGCTGGGTGGAGTATCTCTAGAAACATAAGCTTTAATACAAGAGAAATAAATGAAGGCCCCCAAACAATAGTCTTTTGCTCTCATTTATCTGCTTTTACGTTTGGAGGAACTATGAGCACCAGCTCTGGAGAGAGCAAGAGAAGCAACCAATACTCTGATCTCCTCTAATAAGTTCTGTGCAAGGAGATTCTAGGGTGGGGCGAGACCTGGACCAGGCTCAGAAGAGGATGAATCTGGGCAGGGCTGTGGCAAGGAGAGGGCCCCAGTCTTCTCATCTCTCTATGACCCTGGGGTATATTCAGTTCTCTTTCCTCAATCTACTTGAGAGAAACTGGACTCCTAGAATCTGCATAATTTCAATATATCACTTTCTAGTACACTCTATAACATATAATAACAAGCAATTTAATCAAATTCCTTAGGGGTTTTTTAGGACAATTATATTAGAAGCTAAATATTTATTCTTAGCAAGGTAAAATAGAAATAACAATAAAAACAACTCTTCTGTGCATAAGTAACCCTCTAGGTGGTCACATCAGAACTCACAGCAATATAAGGGAAGTGTCCAAATGAAACCAGAGTCCCCTGTACACCTCCCTTCTTTATACTGACCACATGATGCTGAGTTTAACCATTTTTCCATTTGCTCCAGAGTGAATGTTCCTGGATGGTAGGGATTGTGATTGCTTCATCTGTTTTCCTAATGGCCATATGAAATGGAAGAAAGTGGTTTATCTGTTAGTTTGTGTCTCCAGACCTCTTCATTGTTATTTACCAAAGTACCAGGAAACTGGAGCAACTCCCAACTGGGTTCTAACCAAGATTTCTTCTGTCAGGGGAGGAAGAAACCTTCCCTTTCCTGAGACAGAACGAGAATTAGATCCTGTTGTCAGCCTGGTCTGCACGGGACATCCCCAAATGTCTTAAATACACCTAGGAGCTGGTGGCAATGGCCCCAGTGAGCCTGGACTGATGTCCCTCCCCAAGGTGATTCAGTCAGGAGAGACTCACCATGACTGTATGGGCCAGGATAGAAATGGAACTACCCTGGTATAGCAGCCACCCTGGGATCCATGTGTGATACTACCTGCCTCTGATCCGCTAACATCTGAATATGAGGAAGGACAAGAATATTCTAGTCCAGTAATATAGTGTATAGGCATGTGTAGTTGTAGGCATGGCTCTGAATATTTTGTGGCCCTCACCTCTCACTGCTGAGGTGCTTGTTTATCCTTATTGATTCTGCCACCAGATCCTGTTTACACCAGGAGCCCCTCACAACTGCAGCAGGTCACTAGACAAGATGTGAAAAACTTGGAGGGCCCCACTGCAAAAGGGGGGATTTACAACATCTATGCTGATCTCTCATAATGCCGAAAAGTCTCCCCAGGGTTTTCTGTACATCTTCAATCCAAATTCTGGCTCTGTCTTATGAATCCCAGGTGGAAGCCAGTTATTAAGCACAGATTCTAGGTGGGATTAACCTGGCTTTGTATCCCTCAGTGTTACAGTGAGAGGAGGGAAACTCCGGAAACTGCTCTATCACATCCTGAAGAACCCAGGACCTGGATTCAGAATCTGAAGCTGCAGATTTAGGTCTTGGAGGGTCCAGGAAGTAGTAGGAAATCCCTGCACATTTGTGGGCATTTGGGCAAGAGAAGGAGGGAGAAGTTGAGATTCTCAGACCTACTCAATGCAGTGTGAGCCTAGCTGGTTTTCTGGGCCCCACAGTCTCTGAATCATTTCCAGGTTTCAATGGCATGGGCATTGAAAAAGGTGGAAGGACTGATTGCTTGCCTATGAAGCTATTTTTGTTGAAATATGGACAAGCTGATCTAGAAGGGACTGCGGATCCAAAATAGACAGAGAGACCATTCTGCCTGCAGATTTTGGGACAACTTGCACTCTTCTCAACAATTTTGTGTTATAACTGGAAGCCTGAGAGGGAAAGGGCTCTCTAGAGTGAAACTTGGTAGGCACCTTCTATGTTTATATCATGTCTGATAACTCTGGACAGAGTTTGGAATTGTAATTAAAAATAAAATTATCTCCAACCTCAGAAAAAATCTCGACAATGGTATAACAGAAAGAACACTGTTTTATTACATAATTAAACCAGAATATGAAGTGCAACAAAGACAATCTGCTAAGAGTTTGCAAAAACAGAAATAAAGGTCACCATAATTAGTCCTCAAGTTGTGATGAAGCAGGGACCCGTCTTAAGGGCCTTCAGGGCCCCACAAGAATGGAAATAAGGGAAAAATTTCCCTTCAACAAAAATTCCGGGCACCTAGCTAGCCTTGAAAAGTGAATGGGGAGCCTGCTGGGTAAAAAGACAGTAATGACAACAGTCTTCAAGCCAGAGACATGAGGTGTATCAGTTCCCTAGGAAAACTAAAAGACAACATCCTAAGTTCTTGAGTTGTTTATCGGAAACCCCCACCAAATGGCAAATGCAGATGGGAAACTAGAGAACTAAACTCTGACTGCAGCTTTGTTCTAAATGTCTTCCTGAAGGCCCTGGAGAAGGTCACACTCATTTTAAATCTTTCACCAATCAAAGAATCTCTGAATCCACCTATAGCTCATAGTTCCTGCTTCAAGATACCCCACCTTTCTTGGGCCAAACAAATGTATAACCCTCATGTACTGATTTGTAATTTTGCCTGCAATTTTTGCTTTCCTGAAATGTACCCATGTCTTCAAAAATCCCTGCTTGTGAGGCCCTGGAGAGTTGGGGTCATAAGTGTTGGCTGCCCATTCTTCTTGCATGGCATCATGCAATAAAATGTCTCTTTCTCCCACTGTAACTCTCTGCCTCAGTGACTGCATTTGCTGTGCTTGGTCAGCAGACCTCAGTTTGCTTTAGTAATAAAGTAGAATTCTTGACAGCACCATTTGTCACATATAGTTGATCCTAAATTCACCAGATGACTGGGGAAGTTATCTGTGTTTTGGCTATATTCAAAGAAAAAGTAAACTTTCCACATCTTCATGATAGGAGGTAGTTTTGCAACTTGGAGCCATGTGCCTGCTGAAGGTAGGCTCCTAACTCTCCAACAGAAACTGTGGGATAGAGTTCTATCTTCTTTGCTATTTACATTTCAAAGCAATGGCTTAAACGTTCTAGAGAATGACTCTCCTTAGTCAAAAAGACTGACCAAAGGCCTATTTAGCTGTTAAGATGATTTACATATATTTCAAAGAATATTTTACAATATTCTTTTTAAAAAATGATTTTTCAACTGTAACCCAACCACAGTGAATCCACTTGCCCAAGGCTTCTTGGGTGTGGCTCCAGGCCATGGTCCTCATATTTGGCTCACAATAAACCTCTTTAAATCATTTAACAGAGTTTGGGTTATTTTCCTTTGACTGGGGAGGGGAGTTTTCTGTTGATAATCTGCATCACAGGGCCTGTCATAGGGTGAGACAGTTGCCCACTGCTGGGTTGGGTTGTAGCATGTCCCTGTCTCTGGGCACAGCTATTGCTCCCAAACCCGTGATGTGACGCCCTCTAGATGTGGTGCCCTCATCTAGTGCACATCTAAACCAGCTGCTCTGGGGAGCATTTCCTGACCTTCTTCCCTCTAGCACCTACTTGACTGCGTGTTTAGTAGACAGTATTGCGTTCTGAGCCTCCCTGAGTCAGACATAGACAGGTCTCACTCAGAGTTAGAGTTGGGCTCTACAGGCTCATTCTGGGTGTCTTGCACGAAGCAGTGCCCTGAACTTGTAGAAACAAGTCCTGAGCTGTTTGTCTCCCACAACAAAAGCTTTTTCACCCCAGACTTGCTGAGTATATTGATGCATTGATGGGCAGGTTGCTTCAGTCTTGCTAATCTAGCTAGCACTTGGCCCTCAGGCCCTCCTTTAAGAATTTCCAATGGGACAGGAGCTCAGCTTAGTCCTTCTGAGGCCTGGAGGCATAGTCCATTGTTGGCTTCCTGGGCTTTTGTTCATTTTGGGGGAGCCACTGTGAACTGGGCCCTGATATTCCACATGTTGGCTGAGGAAAAGGCTCTAATGTGCTCTTACCAGGGGCATGTGAAAGGATTCTGTGTATAGACATTCCATGGGGACTTAGGTTTTCAGAGTTAGGCCTGGATTGATTATCAGGGGACAGGAAACCATGTCTGCTGTGATTCTATGTCCTTCCCTGAGTGGGCACCTTCACCTTCAACAACAGAGGGAAAGTGAGTCAGGACATCAGCTCTGAAGCCAGGATGCTGCCGGGCCTTCCTTTGCCCAGCCCTTTGAGAAGTTAGAGGGGGCAGAAGCTGTGGGTGACCAGGCCCTGCCTCATTAGGCAGACAGGTGTTACCCTGGTGCTGCTGGTGCAGTTGAATGAGCTGCCTGATGAATCATTCTGAAAATCTCTGCTGGGGCCTGAGGCCCAAATGTTTTGTTTGCTTTTTTATTTTTTATTTTTTTTTAAAGGAAAAGGACTACAAACTCTATGTTTGAGTTACTTGAGGCCAGTATTGGTAGAATCTCCCTTAATTTGAGTTTGTTTGATGTTTCCTCATAATTTGATTGAGGTGATGCATCTCGGTCAGAAATACAGCAGAAATGACGTGTCCTTGGTGCCTCCCGTTGGAAGGCGCATGTTGCCTGTCTGACTCATTACTGGCGGTATTAACAGAGACCACTTGTGGGAGATGCTGTCTGCTGGATTTCTCCATTGCTAAGTTACTGCTCTGCTCTTTGTGATTAATAAATGTCCTATGGGGAGATACTCTGAGACTATGCAAATCTGGTGGTCTGCTGTTTCACATCAAACTCACCAGCTGGTCTTAGCTTCCATTGATGATTCTTAACAGAATCACAAAAAAAATAAATAAAAAATAAATTTAAAAAAAAAGAAAAAAATGGTTTTTATACATAAAACCAATAAAAAATTAGCAAATGTAATGATGGAAAAGACATTAGCAAAACTACAATAAATACATCCAAAAGAAAATTTTAAAAGTAATATTACTTTTCATTATAATGAAAATGTTAAGACCCCAAAAGACACAAAATGACTTAAAATTATTGGAATAATATAGCAAAATACCTGCAGACTGATTTTAAAACAATCTCAGTTGTTTAACCAATAGTCATAAAGTTGACAAATAAAGGCATGTGGCTCATGATGTAGTGAAAATAGAAATGCACACTAAAACCACAGAGAGATATCTATTTTCATCTATCAGTTGTCAAAAAGCCCACAATTTTCAGTGATGCTATAAAGAAACAGGCACTTTTGTGCATCTATGCTAGGAAGTCAAAATTATATAATCGGCCGGGCGCGGTGGCTCAAGCCTGTAATCCTAGCTCTCTGGGAGGCCTAGGTGGGCGGATCGTTTGAGCTCAGGAGTTCGAGACCAGCCTGAGCAAGAGCGAGACCCCATCTCTACTATAAATAGAAAGAAATTAATTGGCCAACTAAAATATATATAGAAAATATTAGCCGGGCATGGTGGCACATGCCTGTAGTCCCAGCTACTTGGGAAGCTGAGGCAGCAGGATTGCTTGAGCCCAGGAGTTTGAGGTTGCTGTGAGCTAGGCTGACGCCACGGCACTCACTCTAGCCTGGGCAATAAANCAAAAAAAAAAAAAAAAAAAAAAAATTATATAATCAGAGTAGACAGAAATGTGCGATGGCATTAGCCTTGGACTTTAGAAACCCAATTGGAGGAATGTGTTGCGCAATTAGTTCTACCAACATGAAAGAAATATTTTCAAGGTTACTCCTGTGACTTTACATGTCACAGCAAAATAAAGGAAACAGCAGCTGTGTCCATTAAGGAACAGGTTGATTAGTGTCATGACACCCTCACATTGGAACACTTGGAGGCATGAAGATGAAAGTTCTTTGCCTGTACGGAGCAATGGCCAAGGAATATGGCAGAGTAAAAAAACAAAAGGCAAAAACTAAGCGTGGTGGAGAAAAATGCCTGCTGTTTTATGTGTAAGATAGGAACATTTGATTCAAGTGAATGTTATGCATATTTAAAAAGAAGTAAATTCAAAAGCAAACACTAAAATTAAAAGCAAATTAAAATGAATGAAAATAACTATTAATATATATCACATCAACATGATCAGAGAAAAGCTTAGTTGTTCTGACTTTAAAGTGCAGTATACTGATAAGACATCCTCAGTGGAGTGCATTCTATTTCCACCAGACATTCAAAATGACACAATTTCCAAGTTTTAGAAACTGATGCAAAATATAAAAATATAGAATGTTTTCAATATGTTTCTATGATATAGTATTACCTGACATAAAAACTGAATAAAGTCAGCACAAGACAACTTGAAGTTAATTACAAGTGTCAGGCCGAGCGTGGTGGCTCACGCCTGTAATCTTAGCACTCTGGGAGGCCGAGGCAGGCGGATTGCTCGAGGTCAGGAGTTCGAAACCAGCCTGAGCAAGAGTGAGACCCCGTCTCTACTATAAATGGAAAGAAATTAATTGGCCAACTAATATATATAGAAAAAATTAGCCGGGCATGGTGGTGCATGCCTGTAGTCCCAGCTACTTGGGAGGCTGAGGCAGGAGGATTGCTTGAGCCCAGGAGTTTGAGGTTACTGTGAGCTAGGCTGACGAGACGGCACTCACTCTAGCCTGGGCAACAAAGTGAGACTCTGTCTCAAAAAAAATAAAAAATAAAAACAAAACAAAATAAAAACAAAATTGCAAGTGTCAAAATAGATATCGAAATTCTAGTAAGATTAAATTGAACTCAGAATTTCATTAAAAATAATGCATTGTATACATTAATATTTATGTGTATATATCACTGAAATGCATATATATTTGAAGATGCAAAACATGTTGTTATATTGAGTTAGTTTAAGAGATAAAGTCATTGTTCATGATTATGAAAAAAGCATGTCTAAACAGGTAACTATTTATATCTACATATATGATCTCTATCTATTATCTATTAATCCATAGAATGTACCAGAAAGAATGCACTTAAATGGAGTGTCCAATAAAAGATATATTTGAAATGTATGATAAAAGTTAGACTATCACATAGTGTCCAAAGACTTATACATTCATTCAGAAAGTATGAGAGGCCGGGCGCGGTGGCTCACGCCTATAATCCTAGCTCTCTGGGAGGCTGAGGTGGGCGGATCGTTTGAGCTCAGGAGTTCGAGACCAGCCTGAGCAAGAGCGAGACCCCATCTCTACTATAAAAAAATAGAAAGAAATTAATTGGCCAACTAATATATATAGAAAAAATTAGCCGGGCATGGTGGCGCATGCCTGTAGTCCCAGCTACTTGGGAGGCTGAGGCAGCAGGATTGCTTGAGCCCAGGAGTTTGAGGTTGCTGTGAGCTAGGCTGACGCCACGGCACTCACTCTAGCCTGGGCAACAAAGTGAGACTCTGTCTCAAAAAAAAAAAAAAAAAAAAAAGAAAGTATGAGAGATTACTACCTTAAAACTTCTAGATGATTACAGAGAGCCTGCAAAAAACAAAACGACAACAACAACCAAAAGCTGTGGTTAGGATTATTACCTGACAATAACGGAGACTATTGTTCATTTGCATCAAGAATAAAAGCCCTTTTTAAACAAGATACGACATATAAAAAGTATCATTGAAAAAGGCTAATAAAGTAGATGATCTCAAAAATAAACATCTCTGTACTATTGTAACTGGATTTATAAACAAATTTCAGTGATTTATATGTTTTTTATAATCCTCTCCCTCTTATGTTTTAGATTCTCAGGCCAGTAGGGCTTGATGACCAGAACCTTGTAACTTTTTTTTTGAGACAGTCTCATGCTTTCACCCCGGGTAGAGTGCAGTGGCATTATCGTAGCTCACCGCAACATCAAACTCCTAGGCTCAAGTGATCCTCCTGCCTCAGCCTCCTGAGTGGCTGGGACTATAGGCATATACCACAACGCCTGGCAAATATTTCTATTTTTAGTAGAGATAGGGTCTTGCTCTTGCTCAGGCTGGTCTCGAACTCCGGAGCTCAAGCAATCCTCCTTCCTCGGCCTCCCGGAGTGCTAGGACTACAGGCATGAGCCACTACACTTGGCCTGTATTCTTACTTTTATGCAAATAAAAGTATTATTTATTTTAAAAGCTTCTATGGATATTCCTAATCTACAGTTTAAAAGACAAGCATAGGTTACCCTATAAGCCACTTTGTGGACCAAAACTTATATAAAGAATAATTACACTACATATAAATTTCTCTTGAAAGAAAATAAAAATCTCAGAACATCCCCAACTGCTTATATAAAAAGGAAGGTTAAGTCTAGAGGCTGAGTCATGCCACACCCCCTTCCAAATGAATAGCTGTTACTACCATCATACATCAGCCAGATCCTCATGAGAAGTAAAAGGGCTCAGGTATCTACAAGGACTGCCACTGCAGATCATTCGTAAGGAAATTCTTTGCTGGCCTCCCATAAATAAAGACTTACAAATTGTAATTTTAGGTCTACAAGCTAAGTCTACTCCAAAAACTAAAGTCTGTTTAATTCCACACTAATGTTGATTCCAAGTTAATCTTCTCAGGCATAGGGCAGAAGACAAGGATCAATCTTTCTTCCACCTACCCAGGGACATCTACATAACTGATTCTTCCTTTACTCCCTTTTTCTCTTTTAACACTCACCTTGTTTTACACAAAATGTAGATTTTCAAAGCACTGACAGAAGTCTTACAAGAATACAAATAACCATTTGCCTCACTTGTCCCATCCTTTTTCATTCTGTATGCCCTCTGCCCTTAAATAGTGAATTCCCACATCCCTCGTCAGAAAGCACAGATCACAGATGCTTCTGTGGTTTGTACTTTTCACAGGCACATCCTCAAACTTTGGTGTAATAAACCTCAACTGACTGAGATCTTTGCCTCAGTCAGTTTGGGTTGTCAAAACAAGGGCTTTACAAAGCTCATATCCAAGGTTACGTGAGTCTGAGTCTCCCAGGCAGCTGACCTTGCATTGGATGAAGTAAATTCTTTAAAATTAAATTTTATGTCTCAAGCTTCTTCCTTTAGGTTGACATTTCTGGTGCTGTGAACAAGATGCAGAGTGACTTCCCTCACCACAAGCATCAAACAATCCTCCTGGACTCATTACCTGGCCAGCCAGAACCCCCTGTGTTCCCCTGGCTCCAAATACATCGTTGAATATAAGGGGTGAGTCTCCGTGAATTCACACTGTCCTACTCTTTGGTGAGGTCTAGACTTTACTTAACTTTTTTTTTTTTTTTTTACCACTCCCCTTCTAAAACAGAGGTTTCTGTCTCTGGCTATAGGCAGGATATTCAGTTTCAAGATTTTAAAAACCTGCTGGCCCTGTGTGGTGGCTCATGTCTGTAAATCTAGCACTCTGGGAGGCCAAGGCAGGAGGATCACTTCAGCTCAGTAGTTGGAGACCCCATCTCTACCAAAAATAGAAAAAAATTAGCAGGGCATGGTGGTGCATTCCTATAGTCCTAGCTACTCAGACGGGTGAGGGAATAGGATCACTTGAGCCCAGGAGTTTGAGGTTGCAGTGAACTATGATGACACCACTGCACTCAAGCCTGGGTAAGAGAGCAAGGCTCTGTCAATCAATCAATAAACAAACCTGCATTTTCTGCCTCTGCCTCTGGACAGAAGGTCTGGTTCATGGTTGACAGTCTAGCACTGCTGGTTCCAACTTCTTCTGGCATAAAATTACACAGCATGCTTTTAAAATTGTAGCTGATTTCTATTGTTTATAATTCAGACTTGTTTTTTTTTGTGTGACTAATTCCTATCACATTTAAACCAAAAATTGCATGAGGATGAATTCTCTCACCCTGAAAAGAAGAACCAATTGCTCCCTCTGACCCCATTTAAATGCTCTAGGCAACCACAGACTTTACAGATATGTTGGGACATTTCTCACTGATGTGCAGCAGTCTCAGGGCCTCCCTATAAGAATATCTGCGGGGATTTTCTGCTCAGCTGGAACGTGCATGTGTGAGTTGGTCACGGAGCACCTTGAGCACTCTTCTACCACAAAGTGATCAGAGATTCTAAGACATGTAACACAGTGATTCACAACTCTTGGGTGACACCTTGAGAAGCCATGCTTGGAAGTAGCACACTTTGACCTAGAACACTACTCTGGCCTTGGTAACTTTTAAAAGCACCTAAATGTTGGGAAACTACATGTCAAACTGGAGCTTTCTCTTATAGGTCAACCCCACTTGGAAACACCAGTTAAACTTATGTATATTACCCGTGTAGCTCCAGGTTGCAAATATCTACATAAGTGGACCCACATGACTTGAGAAATATACAACAGCCAAAACAAAGTTTTTCTGAAATTCCTGAAATAATATATTTGCACACAAAAATGGAAAAAGGTTTTAAAACCATAAAAATTTAATGGGAGGCCTACTTTCTGTTTTCTCCTGGCTGAAATCTAAGGCTATCTTTTAACTCCCAGAAAAAACCCTTTAAATGCTCAAACTGCCTGTTTGACTTTGCTAAAGGATTTATAAAGGACACAATAACCGCCCCCATGCCCTTCTCTGTCCCTTAGAGTTAGAAAAGTTCTTTAGATTTACCACAAACTTATTCTTTTCTCAGTGGACACCTCTACCTTAGGCAAAAAACATTTATAAGAATTAATCTGATGTGTTTGTTTTAAATTATTTGTATGACTTGACCTTTTGGAATACCCATTTGTAACGTTTTTCTAACCCTCATGGATAGCTGTTGTTTTTCTTTTTTTTTGACAGAGTCTCACTCTGTTGCCCACGTGGGCTGGAGTGCCATGGTATTAGCCTAGCTCACAGCAAACTCAAACTCCTAGGCTCAAGCAATCCTTCTGCCTCAGCCTCCTGAGTAGCTGGGACTATAGGCATGCGCCACCATGCCTGGCTAATTTTTTTCTATATGTTTTTAGTAGTCCAGCTAATTTCTTTCCATTTTTTTTAAAGTAGAGATGGGGTCTCACTCTTGCTCAGGCTTGTCTTCAACTCCTGAACTCAAACAATCCACCCACCTCGGCATCCCAGAGTGTCAGGATTACAGGCGTGAGCCACCATGCCCAGCCTAAAGTCTCATTCTTGAGACCTGCAAGGTCTAAATTCTCACCAGTGACCACTCACGTAAAGTTGGTTTAAGGGTTTGACCTACGATGTCATTATTCTGTCAACACTTCTGACACCAAATGTGTGGCATTTGTTGAACATCAATCAATTCTCCAACACTAATTTGTTGTCCAACAATTCAATTCTGATACCACCCAGAGTTAGCACAGGACCCACAAGTTCGGGGATCAGTCTCACATCAGTGCTCACACTTCAGATGCCAGATGCAAGCCCTGAGGGGCGATCTATACTTCTCAACAACTGCCTGTAAATCAGGGGTTCCCATAACCTGCTTCTCAAGTTCAATAACTTGATACAACTATTCACGGAACTCAGCAAAACACTTTAGTTACATTTATTATTTCATTAAATTGCTACACTTAGAAATGGCTAAATGGAAGGGACTTGTCTGCCAGGGAAAGTGGTGGGGAAGCTGGGGTTTGCAGGTGATCCTGTAAACAGCTGTAAACAGCAACCCTCTCCTTTGTGTTCATTAAGAGCAGCTCACTGCAAAGAAATACCCTTTATGTTTGGATTTAGATGGTGCTCCCTGTTTTACTTATCACAAAGCCAAACACAGATTCTGCAAATTCCCATTTTTGCCTCATAAACAATTAGATGAACAACTGTGTTTTCACTGGTCTGAACAAAATATTTGTTAGCCAAATATGACTTAAGTTACTCTCCTTCTGCCAGGCCCCTGAACTTTGATGCCCCCTCAGCCTTAGCCAGCACAAAGCCCCTCTCTGTGTCCCTCCTAAGAACAGTCTGCCTTCAGGGTAAATCAGTCTCTCATTTACCATCTAATTTTGCCACCCCACATCCTGCCCTCACCCCTACCTGTCTTATGTACTCCTCCCTAGAAAAAAAAAAAACCCTTTTCTGCCTAACCTTTGAGAGGCTTGCATATCTTATATTTGGTACTTTCCCCTTGTTGCAATACTCCTTTGCAATAAAGTCATTTCTCATCTAAATCTGAAATTGTTTTATTTGTCGATGTCTAAAAACAGCCCCAGGACAATAACAATTGCACTCTCAGAAAGGGCATCAAACACTCCTTCCATCCCAAACTCAAACAAATCTCCCTGTGGGTCCCCAGCTTTCCAGGGCTCTGCAGCACCTCTCGGCATAAAGTCATGCTCCCATGGCTGGTGTGAACAGGCTGGGAACACCTGCAGGCGAGGCTCCCCAGGAAGAACTCACTGGGCATTCAATCACCTTCTTTTGCAGGCTCAACACTGGCTTTAGCTTGGAGTCACAGGGCTCAGGTCTCTGCTTCTCAATCAGGGTTATCAATGTAGATGAGGCCAACCTTGGTGACTCATGCCTGTAATCCTAGCACTCTGGGAGGCCCAGGCAGGAGTATTGCTTGAGCTCAGGAGTTCAAGACCAGCCTGAGAAAGAGCAAGACCCAATCTCTACTAAAAATAGAAAATTAGCTGGTGTCCCGATGCATGCCAGTAGTCCCAGGAGTGCTGGGGAGGCTGAGGCAAGAGGATCACTTGAGCCCACGAGTTTGAGGTTGCAGTGAGCCATGAAGATGCCACTGCATTCTACCCAGGGTGACAGAGCAAGACTGTCTCAAAAAAAAAAAAAAAAAAAAAAAAAATTGTAATTGAGAAAATACCCAGTATTTGAAGAATCCAGCAAAATTGCTTTAACTTACTGTTTATGTTTATAGAAGGGAAGTAAATTCTGAAGGGGAAAAAAATCAAACCAGAAATGTTTTTCCTCTGCTCTCACATCACAACAATCAACACTGAAGATTTCTTTGACCAAATGTGTGCAAATTTCTTCCTATCAACAATCAATCAATTCTGCAGGAGACACCAGCTAAACATCCTCAAATATAGCTCAATTCTGACACTATATACCTGGAGATAATGTCAAATCACACAAGCTGAGGATTCATTCCCACAAAACTGTCCCCCCTTCAATATCAGTTACAAGTGCAGCCTACAAAACTGACCAACCAGCTTCAAGTGGAGTTCCATGATGCCCTCGTAGACTTGATTAATTTGCTAGACCAGGTAACAAAACTCAGGGAAACATTTACTTATATATGCTCGTTTATTATAAGGAATATTTTTAAAGATATAAATAAACAGTCAGATGAAGAGAAACATAGGACAAGGTATGGGGAAAGGGGTTCAGAGCTTTCAAGCCGTTGCCAGGCTCCCCACCTTCCAGGAACCTCCACATGTTCAGCCATCTGGAAGATCCCCAAACCCTGCTCTTTGAGGTTTTTATAGAAGCTTCATTTCATAGGCATAATTAGTTTAACCATATGCCATTTGTAATCAACTTAACCTTCAGCGCCTCTCCCCTCCCCAGAGGTTGGAGGTGGGACTAAAAATTCCATCCCTCTGAGCAGTTGGCCTCCCATTTTTCTACCACACTTTCTTGTGAATATGTATTCATTTTTCTGCAACCAAAATGGAAGAGAGATTTTTTTTTTTTCTATTTTTTGCCCCAGGTAGAATTCCCAAAGCTAAGCTCTGAAAATCATCTCCAATAAAGAAAAGACCTAAGAAACTTACTCCAAACTTACTAATGTTTAGCTGGTATCTCCTGTAAAATTGATTGTTTGTTGATAGGAAGAAATCTGCACACATTTGGTCAAAGAAGTCTTCTGTGTTGATTGTTGTGGTATGAGAGCAGAGGAAAAATACTCTGATTTGATTTTTTTCCCTTCAGAATTTACTTACCTTCTATAAACATAAACAGTGAGTTAAAGCAATTTTGCTGCATTCTTCAAACACTGGGTATTTTCTCATTTACTCACTCTGGGGAAGAAAATATGTTAATGAGAATTTTTAACAAACGAAATATATGACCAGATTTTATTTTTCTGAAATCTGCATTTTTCATGACTCTTTGAAAATATTTTCTTATCTTTCAAGCTCTACTGCTAAAATTCATTTTACAGTTAATGAAAAACTGCATTGAGTGAACAAATACTTTCAAGGTGACAAAGGGAGGGAGCAGTGGTGACAGGAACAGAGACTTGTTCTGACTCAAGTGCCAAGTCAGGCCAGCCTATCAGTTGGGACATTCTCCCACCCTCATCCTGATTAGTAAAGAGTTCTAAGACCAACCTGCCAGGAAATACAGCACTTGCCCCACCTTGGGCCTAAAGTGCAAACTGCTTTGTGAGTTCCTGCACCACTTTGCTGCTGTGGGTTTTCCTTGTTCTTGAAGGATAGTTTTTCTCCCTACACAAGTGTGAGAAAATCCAGAGAATAAAAATCTTTTCTGTGTTTTCCCTTCAATATCTGCATCCAACTGGCTGACTACCAATGTGTCTCCAAGAAATAGAAACTGGACACGGGGGAAGAAAATATTAATATCCCAAAGGGTTAGCTTTTTCAATGTAGGGTATACCAGGAGACTCCTCTCAGCACCAGGGCATCCAGATGCACCTCTGAGAGGCTCCAGCCCCATACCTCAGGCTGTCCTCTGGGAGATGACCCAGGGCTGTCAATTCACTAGACACTCCAAGAGACATGGAAATTTATGGGCATTCTGGGTCATCACAGACAGTTGTGAAATCAGGACCATAAAAAGACAAGAGGATGGCTGAAGACACCTCACCCTCTAGAGTTTCCAAAGGAGAACCTCAACCTAAAGACATTCTGGTAAGTTGTGTTTGCCTAGGGAACGAAGAAAGGCGAAAGATATTTTTACAGGGGAGTGTCAAGAGAATACTCTGATTTTCTCTCATGTGAAATATTCAGAAATGGAAAAAAAATATTTTAAAAATAGCCACCCACTGCTCTGTGAAAAAAATGATAAAAAAATTAAAACTCTGTCTCTATGAAAAGTAAAATAAAGGACAAATAGATGATAGTGTTGTGAATTGCTGAGGGGAAGTCAGTATTTGGGAATGTGGGAAGGAACCAGAAATTTAGAATTTTACTGCAAGCCCTAGACGAGTTTCGCTGGGGGAACAGTGTGGTGGATTTGAAACCCCACTTGCCATACATTTGGAAAATGCAGGATCAAACCAGACTCTGTGTGGAGTGTTAAAATAACTATTTAGAGGCAGTTAGACTGAACGGACTCTAGTTTTCAGGGTTCCTACCTGACAATACTGAAATCTAATCCAAATGCATTTTTTTTTTCTGTAAATTACTAATTTACAGAGAAACAAAATTTAGGCTTTACCAACTGTTAAACCGCTAATTAATCCCTGACTCTGCAACCAGAACATAGCCACTTGTCCAAATAAGGCGACTACATAACTGTAACCAAGAAATTTATGAATCCTCATGCACCTATAAAAGCCTTTCCTTCAACCCCCTGCCTCCGGTGGACCCCAAACCACAAACCTGCCTGAGAGCTTCCCAATTAATCGCAGTCTGCTCTAATAAACTCCTATTCTAACAGTGCCTCAGTTTAATTTTCAACCGGAGAACGGAGGAACGGGGACCCCACGGACCCCAGCTCCGCCCACGCAGGAGCCCCACACACGGAGTGGGGATTCTTCCCCGAGGGCCCTCCGGTCGTCCCGCACCCTCTGAGGAGACGCGGGGCTGGGGGCGCAGAGCTGCCCACACAGGCTCCGGTCAGGGCCGAGGTCACTTGCGGGAAGGGGACGGACGCCGAGAGCTCCGGCAGCCGGCCCAGCTCACCCGGCGGCCAGAGGCGTCTGCAGCCGCGCCGCGCCCGCGGGGACCCGGTCCGCGGACGCCGGAGCAGACGCGGGAGGCCCGAGTTCCGCCACAGCCAGTTCCGGCCGGATCCACCCCCCGCCCGGGACACCCGGCCCCGCACGCTCACCATCTCCCGGCTTCCGCGGCGTCCCGGCATCCTCCCTACAGACTTCCCAGTCCCAGCTGGTCACAGGGCGACAGGCGCTGCGGCGCGGCCACCTGCCCTCCCACAGCTGAGGAGAAAGCAGGGAACACGGTTGTCGCCGGGCGGCTGCGGCTGGAGACAAAGGCCCCGGCGGTCCTGGGAGCCGCCCCTTCCTCTCCTGCTGCGCCCTGATTGGACAGTTCCCACCCAGCGTCCCTGATTGGGTAGGGCGCCAAGCCCCGCCCCTTGGGGCCGCGAGTGACAGCGGACCGGACCGCACAGGTTCACGGCTGCAAGGCGCGCTTCCCCCTCCGCGCGCGACCGGCGCTGTGGGAGAACCCGCGCGGTTAACCTTGTGTGTAAGGTTATATCCATGTGTGAATAACACATATGATGTTCAACGCGGGAAGCAATATAACGATTATTTTAAAATTTCCGATGTCATAACCTTCTTCGCCTCTGGTCTTTTGAGGAGGCGGCCTGAGCTTCGCAAAGGGAGGGCTCCCCTCAGCGGCCACGGCTGCCGGAAATGCCGCGGAAGCGAGGGCGAGCCCCGCGTGCCGTCTTACTGTTTCCAGTAGCAACAGAGAAGGAAAGGAAAGACACAAAATTGATTGAAATAATTTATTTAACCCAATGTCTCTAAAACATCGTTACAACATGTGATCGATATATTATTAATGAAGTTTGGTTTTTTTGTACTAAATCTTTCAAAATGACTCTGTAATTTGAGTTTCTAGCACATCCCGATTCAGCGAGCTCTATGTGTGTTCAGTGGCATAGTCTGAGCTCCCGTCCAGAGGGTTCCATTCAGCCAGCTGGGCAGGGGGTTAAGACTTTAAGTTCACAAGACGCCACCAGTTTTAAGTAAATTAAACAAGGAAAAACGTAATTGCAAAGCCAGTCTCTCCCCTTGGGGAAACAAAGAGCCACTTCTGACAAACTGTTCCCACAGAACACACACACACACACACACACACACACACACACACACACACGGCTGTCCCCCGCCAGGAAGGGCGCGTCCGCAGCCCCAGCCAGGCCGGGCGCGGGGCGGAGGGCCCGGACACCCAGCGGGCTCGGATCCCGCGCGCTCCTGCGGCCCGGGTGGTGACCCGCGCCGCCGCCTCCCCCCGCAGACCCGGAGCGGCGCCCCAGCCGGCCTGGGGACAGCCGCCCGCGCCGCCGCCGGGGACGCCGGGCCTCCTGGGCGCCGGGCCTGCGCCCGCGCTCTCCGCGTGGCGGTGGCTGTCGCGGGCGGCCCCGCCGCGGAGCCCGGGCACGGAGCGCGTCCGCGGGAGCGGCGGGGGCGGGAGGACCGGGCGGCCGAGGCCGGGCGACACCGCGGGCAGAGGCGTCGGGACCCGACGGCGCCGGGGGACCGCGGCCGCGTTCCTCGCGCCCCTCCCGAAGGTCCGCGGCTGCCGCCGCGCCGGGACTGGGCGGCACCTGGGGTCGCGAGGCCGCCGCCCACGTGCGAGGCCGCGGCGGGGACCGGCCTGGGGTGGGGGCGCAGCGCCTGCCCCGCCACGTTCGGGTCTGACGTCGGCCACAGCCAGAGGGAACTTCGGAGGGTGGGTGCGACCGCGACCGCGACCGCGACCGCGACCGCGACCGCGGAAGCCGAGCCCTGACCCCAGAGGCGGGCGAGACCAGGTGACGCCCTCTGGCGCCACCATTGCCCCACCCTGTTCTCTCGACCTGTGGGCTTAGGGGTCTGCCCTGGGGGTGCGGGCACCGCCCCGCCGAGGTGACAGGGCGGTGTCCCAGGGCTATGCGGCCGCTGGCTGTCAAGGTCGGCGGGGCGTGTGGGGTCTAGCAGGGGCCGCAGGGCTGGTGGGGGCCGGTCCCCAAAGTGCAGCTCCAGGGGCCCCAGCCCAGCCGGGCGAGCGCTTCAAGTGCCAGCCGCCGGGCACGCGCACTGCCCGCTCCAGGCCGCGGGGCAGAGAGGGGTGCCCAGGCGGGTGGGGACCGCCAGCTCCCAGCCTGGGAGACGGGGCGCAAGCCCCTCCAACACCCTCGCGCAGGGAGGCCCCAGCCGGTGGGGAAGGGGGCTGGGGGAGGGCCGGGTCCCACCTGCCTGAGAGGTTCAGGAGGGACCAAGCTGGGACTGGAGCCGCCTCTGGTGGGGTTGGGGGGGCTCCCAGCTGCCAGCTGCCCGCCCAGGTGGGTGTCCTCCTGGAACCTCAGTTTCCTCACCTGCCTGAGAGGCCTGTGATGGCAGCGCTGTTTCAAACATTAGTCTGATAATCCACTTAGGCCCTCAGACTGCCTGGCCTCCTGATCTCTCTCTCTCTCTCTCTCTCTCTCTCTCTCTCTCTTTCTCTCTCTCTCTCTCTCTCTCTCTCTCTCTCTCTCTCTCTCACACACACACACACACACACACACACACACACACACACACACACACACACACACACACACACACACACACACACACACTTTGTTAAAGTCTTCCAGCGGGGAAGACAGGTGGGGAGGCAGAAAGGCATTTGCCTTGGGTTTCAGGGGCCCTTCCCTTTATCCTCCTCCTCTTAAGCTCTTTGAAAATACAAATCTGGCAACACATCATATACCCCAGAGAGCTAAGACTTCTTATGTTTCCAAAACCCAAACGCTTTGTTCCCTGACCAAAGGCCCTCAGCTGACCCCCAAACACCAATGCCTCTGGGTGCCCAGCTTCAGACCTGAGTCAGAATTTGCTGCTTGTTCCCTGGAGTTCACTCAGGGCCCTCATGATGGACCATTGCTCCTCCTCATCCCACCCCTGTGCCTCAGCTCTAGTGACCCAGCACTGGGAGCAAAGTTCCTCAGGAAGGGGACATGGCCCTCCCTGGCACCTTGCGGCCTAATGGACATCAGTCCCAGGGCAACAGACCCAGGGCAGGGAATGTCTCTCTCCTCCCATTTTCACGTGGTGCAGCCATTTAACGTGGTGGGGTGGGCTTTCTGGGCCCTCAGCCTTCAGGCTGGGATTTTTGCCTTGTGCTGCAGTGGAGGAAACTGAGGCCTGGGGCCAGTAAGCGGCAAAGTCAGAAAGACTCTGTGATTGGGAAAACCCCCCAGGCCCAGCAAGGCCCCTCCAGGACTCAGCACCCGTTGGGCTGCACAGTGAGCTGTTCTTGGCATGTGGCTCCTGGTTGGGGTCAGCACCTTGGGGGGGTGATTGCTGGCAGGAGCAGAGGCTGTGGGGCTCAGGGAGGGAAAAGGGACACTTTCCATCCACTTGTACCCTCTCCTGCATTGCTGGTCTCAACCCTCAGGAGGTGAGGAAGTTGGGAGGACAAGGCTAAAGACACAGGTGAGACCAAATTATAGGCACTCAGGGAGGGCTGGGGTGGGGCCTGCTCCCCACCTACCAAGCCCTGCCCTCAACAGGCAGGTGAGGGACCAACGCCTGGGGAAAGACCTCCCTGGGGTCACACTGAGGGTGAGAGTCTCCTCAGGATTGGAATGTGTGTCCATTCATTGGACATTTTAATCAGTAATCATATTCTATGGCCTTTTAGCTCCAATTAATATATTCAATTTCATCACTCTGAGTGTCTGGGCTAAATATTGTACACAAAGAATTAAGGTTAGTCAAACAAAATCTCTTGTGGCTGTAGTCCCCTAGAATTTCAATCACAAACATTACTGAAACTCAGTTTTTATTTAATATAAAAAATTTATATTTTGTTAGGTGTAATAGCAATATTTCCAATAATATATATATATATATATTTTTTTTTTTTTTTGAGACAGAGTCTCACTTTGTTGCCCAGGCTAGAGTGAGTGCCGTGGCATCAGCCTAGCTCACAGCAACCTCAATCTCCTGGGCTCAAGCCATCCTACTGCCTCAGCCTCCCGAGTAGCTGGGACTACAGGCATGAGCCACCATGCCCAGCTAATTTTTTTTTGTATGTATATTTTTAGTTGGTCAATTAATTTCTTTCTATTTTTAGTAGAGACGGGGTCTCGCTCAGGCTGTTTTT